>BPLR01020195.1:0-73740 GCA_021605095.1 Caerostris extrusa | reverse complement strand
TTAATATATAATGTACCCACGTGCACTGCACACATTTGCTTTAAAATATAATTCTTACTTAATCGTAAACGGGCCTGATGGCCGAATGGCTAGCGCTCTGGCGTTCGGTACCACAGGTATCGGGTTCAAATCAGGCTTTGCCCATGGGTGTTGTAGTGGTTCGAATCCACTTTAAGCCGTAGGTCTCTGTCCTAATAGGATCGTAGAGCGCTGCGGGGGCATTACTCCGCGTCCGTGGCTTACTATCAAGTTACACGCGCCTCCTGGGTAGTGCAAAGTGAAACATCGGTGCAGCCCTTTTATGGCGAAAGATCCCGGTCTGTTGCCAGCTGCATTAGAAGAAGACTTAATCGTAAACTACACTGAATCTTTTAAACTGAAAATACCGGCCAATTTTATTTCCTTAGACGAGTCATCAAGATTCACAATTTCATAATTCTTCTTAGCAAATGGCTCCATATTTAAATGCAAATTTCATAAAACCAATTCCACTTTTTGGCTTTCGATACAACCTTTTATCCTCACACAGTCATTTCTAAAAAGTGAAGCCTGTAATTATTTTTTTTAAAGGGGTGGGTTAAGCATTACAAGTCGAGCATAAATTTATCATCGACATAGACAATGAGCGAAGGCGACCAGCAAAGTCATTCAATTAGCACAACAATGTAAATTCCCAAAAATCATGGATGCGCGAAACTGAAAAGGGGAATTTCGAATGTGCAGAAGCTAAACCCAAAGATAGACCCCCCTTTAAAAGAATCCCAAGACTAGAGGCTCGGCATTCATCACAATTATGACGAGATAATAAGGCAATTTGTATATTCCTCCAGGTTCCCAAACACCCATTAGCAGCGTGCATCGCTGGGGGTGTCTGATTGGACCGCTCGCGAAGTCAACCGTGCAATAGGATTCGGGGTGGGGGTGGGGGAGAGAGGATCCCTGCCTTCGAAAGGTGCGCCGGTATTGCAGGACGGTTGCCCGCTCGGAAGTCGATAGGAGATTACCTTTCGTGCCGTTGCGTTTTGCGCTGAGCTTAAAAGGTTTGCTTTAGTGTGCGATTTAAATTGAAAAAATTTCAATGAATTAGTGTTTTATGGGAATTCAGCATGTATTTAATGTCTTATTAATGAATTAAAATGATAATTTCAGTTAATTTTTTTGTGTTAAATACTTAAGGATCTTCAAATTGACATACAAGTTTTTAGAAATATTATAAAAACTCAGATTTACTTGGAATTCTTGCTTTATTCATTAATTATAGCCGATTCATGCTCACTCATAAATGATACCATTAGGGTGAAGCAAGGATGTGTTTCATATCCGTTTGGTGGCGTCCGTTGTAGTCACTGCTTTCTGAAACAAGGAGACCCGATAGAGTAGGGTTTGGTTTGGTTTGTGGCTCCTCAGGGTTATTTTGTACACTGTTTTTGTCTAATTAGACCGATACCTACAGTTTAACAGACACTGTTTAATGAACCACTAGCAAACATTCATGGCACAGCCAGGACTCGACACGAAGGCTATGGCACTGAGTACCAAAGCAAGCTAGTCACGCTGCCATCAAGTCCCTTATTAATTACTTGCTGTACACAATTACATTAATAATTATTCACTGTACTTAATTACATTAATATATAACGTAAAACGTGCGCTGTACACAATTACATTAATATGTAATGTACATACGCGCTATGTGTAACACAATTGCATTAATACTTACTCACTGTCTACAATTACATTAATGTATAATGCAAACACACGTGCACTGTATGCAATTAAATTAATATATAATTCTTACTTAATCGTAAGCCACACTGTATCCATTCCACTGCAAATGCTGGTCAATTTTATTTCCTTGGACGAGCAATCAAGACGCACTATTTCACAATTTTGGTCAGCAAATGACCCCTTATTGAAATGCAAATTTCATAAAACCAATTCCACTTTTTTTGGTCTTTCGAGATAACTTTTAAATTCACAGAATCATTTCTAAAAAGTGAAATCTACAAAGTTATTCTTTTTTTCAAAGGCAGGGTCGTCACAAATTGAGCATAAATTTATCATCGACCTACACAATGAGCGAAGGCGACCAGAAAAGTCCTTCAATTAGCACAACAACGTAAATTCACAAAAAAACCATAGATGCGCGAAACTGAAAGGGGAATTTCGAACGTGCAGAAGCGGAACCCAAAGATAGACTCCCCTCCCATTTAAAAGAATCCCCAGCTGAGGGTGTAGAAACCTTCGTCGTACACAATTACATTAATATATAATGAAGAAACATACGCTGTATACACATTAATACATGATGTAGAAATGTGCACTGTACAGCATTACATTAAAATATAAATCTTACTTCATCGTAAACCATTGAATTTAATACATTGAAAATACTGGCCAATTTTATTTCCTTGCAGTAATCAAGACTCACTATTCCACAATTTTTCTTAGCAAATGGCCCTTATTGAAATGCAAATTTCATAAAACCAATTCCCCTTTTTGACTTTTTGAAATAACTTTTTATTTCATTGATTCATTACTAAAAAGGGAAAACTACATAGTCATTCTTTTTTAAAAGGCAGGATCGTCACAAGTCGAGCATAAATTTATCATCGACAAAACAGGTCGGCTGAACAGTTCGTAGGCTGGCACATAGATGGCGCTACTAGTTTTAAATCCATATGATTCTTAGTTAGCCCAAACTTTCAAAAGACACGTGTATAAATTTGACAACTGTTGCACTATTAGTATGTGAGTTATAACATTTTTAGTGAAGCCACTTTTGTTAGTTTGAAAAAAAAAATGGATAAAAGGAATTTTGCGTATTAATAAAGCATTGCTTTTTGGCGAAAAAAATACTATTGAAACCAAGGCTTGGCTTGACAAACATTATTCGGACTTTCCACCAGGAAAATCAATCGTGGAGAAGTGGTTTGCTAAATTTAAACGAGGCGAAATGAGCACCGAGGACGCCCCAAAGAGGTTGGTACCGACGAAAAGATAAAAAGTCCACAAAATAATTTCTTATAACCGTAAAGTGAAGTTGATTGAGATAGCTGAGACCCTAAAGTTATCAAAGGAACGTGTTGGACATATCGTGAATGAATATTTGGATATGCGAAAACTCTGTTCAAAGTGGGTGCCGCGCGAGCTCACAATCGACCCAAAACAACAACGAATTGAGGATTCTAAGCAGTGTTTGGAGCTGTTCAATCGTAATAAACCAGAATTTTGCCGAATGGCTGAAACATGGTTCCATCATTTCAGACCGGAGTCCAATCGACAGTCAGCCGGGTTAACTGCACGTGATGAACCCTAAAAATGCTATAACTTCACTAAAAATGCTATAACTCACATACTAATAGTGCAACAGCTGTCAAATTTATACACGTGTATTTTGAAGGTTAGGGCTAACCAAAAATCATATGGATTTAAAACTAGTAGCGCCATCTATGTGTCAGCCTACGAACGTTTCAGCCCATCTGTTACACAACGAACAAAGGCAACCACCAAAGTCATTCAATTAGCACAATAATGTAAATTGCCAAAAATCATAGATGCGCTAAACTAAAAGGGGGAATTTCGAATGTGCATTAGCGGAAACCAAAATTGACTGCCCCCCTCTCCCCTTTAAAAGAATCTCCAGCCGAGGCTCGGGCATTTATTCCTAATAAACTCAGATTCTTTGAGAACAATTACAAAACTAAAAGTTTTGGAATTACCATATTATCCATTATAATTATACAGTGAGTTGTTACACTCATCACTGCATTAACGGTTTAAATTTCTTGTTTTTCATTAATTTTACCAGATTCATCTCCAGTAAACTACACTACTAGTGTAGATAACAAAGATTTGTCGCTAATTGGTTGTCGCTGTACGGTAATTTTGTGCTCACTTTGGGATAATTAGACCACGACCTAAAGTTTAATGTGGATTCCGAACCACTATTAAACATCCATGGTACTGCAGGGATTCGAATCTGGTTTCCTATGGCACATAACACTAGAGAGTAAGCCACTCGGCCATCAGGCGCCTTAATAATTACTCTCTGCACATAATTTCATTAATAATTATTCACTGTGCACAATTACATTAATAATAATACACTGTACACAGTTACATTAATGATTATTCCCTGTACACAATTTCATTAATAATTATTCACTGTGCACACTTTCACTAATAATTATTCACTGTACACAATTACATTAATATGTAATGCACACACGCGCACTGTACACAAATACATTAAAATATAATTCTTACTTAATCGTAAACTACACTGAATCTATCATACTGAAAATACTGGCCAATTTTATTTCTTTAGACAAGTAACCAAGACTGACTATTTCACAATTTTTCTTTTGCAAATTACCCTTAATGAAATGCAAATTTCATAAAACTAATTCCACTTTTTGGTCTTTCGAGATAACTTTTTATTTCACAGAATCATTTCCAAAAAGTGCATTTTTTTTTTAAAAGCGCATAAAAATCATTTCTAAACTCTACATAACTAGTTTTTCTTTTTTTTTAAAAGGTTCGCCACAAGTTAAGTACAAATTTATCATCGACACAATGAACGAAGGCGGCCAACAAAGCCCTTCAATTAGCACAGCAATGTAAATTCCCAAAAATCATAGATGCGCGAAACTGAAAGGGGAATTTCGAATGTGCTGGAGGGGAACCCAAAGATAGACCCCCCATCCCTTGCCCTTTAAAAGAATCCCCAGCCGAGGCTCGGGCATTCATCACAATTATGACGAGATAATAAGGCAATCTGCATATTCCTCCAGGTTCCCCAAACATCCATTACCGGCTTGCGTAGCTAGTGTGTCTGATTGGCCCGCTCGCCAAGTCAACCGTGCAATAGGATTCGGAGGGGGAGAAAGGGATCCCTGCCTTTGAAAGGTGCCGCCGGTATTGCAGAATGGTCGCCCGCTCGGAATTTCATAGGAGATTACCTTTCGTGACGTTGCGTTTTAGCATTGAGTATAAAAGATTTGCTTTAGTGTGCGATTTAAATTGAAAATTTCAATGAATAAATGTTTGGTCGTCTTGTAAGGCAATTCAGTATGTAATTTATGTATTCATCACGTATTATTGCCTTATTAATGAATTAAAATGATAATTTCACTGTTTTTCATGTAATGTTTTTTCAATGTTCATAATTACATTAATATGTAACGTAGAAACGTGCACTGTAATCAATTACATTAATTTATATTGTATAAACGTTCGCTGTGCACAATTAACATTCAATTAATTAATAGAAACATTCACCGCACTTAATAACATTAATACACAATGGCGAAACGTGCACTGTAAGCAATTACTTTAATTTATAATGTAAAAAAATTCCCCGTACACAATTACAATTATTTAAAATGTACAAACGTTCACTGTACATAATTACCTTAATATATTACACAGTCCAGTCCTATTAATGTGACCACCTGTCAAAAGCCAGAATAACCACCTTTGGCAGAGCGGACCGCTGCCAGACGTGCAGGAAGAGAGTCAATTAGGTTTCTGAAGGTGTTCGCTGGGATGCTGAGCCATGCCGACTCCAGTGCCGTTGCCAGCTGCGCTAGATTACGCGGTTGAGGATCC
The DNA here is from genome assembly GCA_021605095.1 of Caerostris extrusa. Taxonomy (NCBI): domain Eukaryota; kingdom Metazoa; phylum Arthropoda; class Arachnida; order Araneae; family Araneidae; genus Caerostris; species Caerostris extrusa. Next base: position 68,127 of record BPLR01020195.1, on the reverse strand, counting down.
ACGGCGCGAACAACCCGATCATGGTGGTCCCAAAGATTCTCGATTGGGTTTAAATCCGGTAAGTTTGCTGGAGAGGGGAGCATGGTAAACTCATCCTGGTGCTCTTTGAACCATATCCACTGCGAGCTGTATGACACCTCGCATTGTCCTGCTAGTAGATGCCATCATTCTGAGGGAAAATAATTCGCATGTAGGGGTCCGCAAGGATAGATGCGTACTTGTGCTGATCCATCGTGTTTTCTACAATGATGAGTGCACCTAATGAATGCCAGGAAAACATTCCCAAACCATAATGCTGCCTCCTCCAGCTTGGATCCTTCCCGCAATTGTTGTAGTGTGTTAAAGTAAACACACTACAACAATTCACACGATTCACACCGATTCGACGATTCACACCGTATAATCCAACGTCCATCTGACCGATGGAGCAAAAACGTGATTCATCGGAAAAAGCCACCTGTCGCCTCTCTGTGGACGTCCAGTTTCGGTACTGGTGTGCAAATTCCAGCCTTCGTCGCCGTTGAACAGCAGCCAGCATAGGTGCATTAACCAAGCGTCTGCTGGGGAGGCCCATGCGCAGCAACGTTCGCAGAACCGTTGTTGAGGATACACTCTTGGTAGCCCCTTGGTTCATCTGGGCGGTCAGTTGCTCAACAGTTGCACGTCTATTCGCCCGAATGCATCTCCGTAGCTTTCGTTCGCCTCTGTCATCTACACTCAAGAGCCAAAACATTATGACCACCTGTCAATAACGAGTTGGCCCACCTTTTGCGCGCAACACAACTTCAACCCGCCTTGGCATGGATGCCACAAGTACTTGGTAGATGGCCGGAGACAGATTGTACCAGATGTTTAAGCAACGGTCACGCAAATCCGAGATATTGCAAATTGGTGATCTTTGAACTCTGAACTGCCGTCCCAGGACATACCAAATGTATCGGAATGAGATCCGGTGAGTTAGGCGGCCAGGACATTAACTATAATTCATCATCATGTTCCTGGAACCACTCCAACACAATTTAAGCCTTGTGACAAGGGGCGTCGTCCTCTTGGAACATTCCATTTACAGCTGGAAAAACAGAGACCATGTAAGGTGCAATTGGGCCGCAATGTTCAGATACCCTGTAGCATTCATGGTCTGCTCTACGACAACCACAGGTTACAGAGACGCCCAAGAGAATGTCCCCCAAAGTATAATACCGCCACCACCGGCCTGTGTATGACCGGCCTGTGAAAGTACATTGAGGGAGCAACTGGAAGGCGGCCATCGGCGTGATGAATGACAAATCGTGATTCATCTGACCAGGCAACTCTTTCCCACTGATCCATGGACCATTCATAATGTTCCCGGGCCCAGCGAAGGCGCAGTTGGCGATGTCGCTTGGTCAGCAAAGGCACACGAGTGGGACGTTTGCTGCGTAGCCCCATATCCAACAGTGTCCGCTGAACAGTGTGCTCCGATACTATTCTACTTGGCCCTGCATTGTATTGGGCTGTCAGCTGAGCCACTGTCTGGCTCCGGTTTCACCATGCGAGCCAGTCTCCGACGACCTTTTCTCTGATAGCGAGTGGACGTCCAACACCATGTCGTCTACTGCTGGTTTCACCGTCATTCATCCCCTTTGCATAAGTACTAACAACTGTAGATCGCGAAAAAAAACCCACGTGTCGTACAGTTTCGGAAATACTTGTTCCAAGCCTTCGAGCCATTACAATCTGCCTTCTCTATCAAAGTCGCTTAGATCCGCAGCCTTTCCCATCACACACAGAAGTAAGTGAAAGAATGATTCTTCAGACTCTCCAGCAGCAGTTAAATACCACTTCCACCTGATCACGCGCCTTCCACGTCATCCAGGCGAGTTCATTGCAAAATGTAGGGGTGGTCATAATGTTTTGGCTCTTGAGTGTATAGCCCGTGGTGCACCACATGTACTACGCCGCTGATTTTGGGTAGTGCCATTTTTGCCATGCACGGTATACTTTTCCGCGGCGGCCCGCGAACAGTTCACAAAATTAGCCGTTTCCGAAATGCTTCCACCCTTGGTCCGAAAGCCAATAATCATGCCCTTTTGGACGTCGAATAAATCACTGCGTTTCTGCATTACGCCTACGATTGAAATACTTTCCGATGCCCTAGGACATCCTTTTATATACACTCCACTGCAATGTGCTGCCACCTGCCTTTTTGATTGGTTATTTCACGTTGACGTCGTGGTACGTTGCTATTTCACGTTGTAAGTACGTGGTGGTCACATTAATGTGATTGGACTGTGTATATAGAAACGTTCACCGTGCACAATTACATGAATATATAATGTTGAACCATTCACTGTGCACAATTACATGAATTTATAACGTACAAACGTTCACTGTACACATTACATAAATATATGATGTCGAAACGTTCACAGCGCACAATTACATTAATATAAATTGTAGAAACGTGCACTGTACACACATTAATATACGATGTAGAAATGTGCATTTAACAGTATTACATTAAAATATAATTCTTACTTAATCGTAAACTGCACTGAATCTATTACATTGAAAATATTAGTCAACTTTATTTTCCTTGGAAGGAGTAATCAAGATTCACTATTTCGCAATTTTGCTTAGTAAATGGCCCTTATTTGAATGCAAATTTCATAAAACCAAATCCACTTTTTGGAATTTTGAGATAACTTTTTATTTCACAGAATCATTTCTAAAAAGTGAAATCTACATAGTTTAAAAAAAAAAAAAAAAAAAAAAAAAAAAAAGGGGGCAGGGGCTTAAACCGATCATCGACATACAAAATGTACGAAGGCGACCATCAAAGTCATACAATTAGCACAACAATGTAAATTTCCAAAAATCATAGATGCGCGAAACTGAAAGAGGGTATTTCGAATGTGCAGAAGCAGTGGAACCCCAAGATAGACCCCCCCTATCTCCTTTAAAGAATGCCCAGCCGAGACTCGGGCATTAATCACAATCATGACGAGCTAATAAGGCAATCTGCATATTCCACCGGGTTCCCCAAACACCCATCACCGGCGTGCGTCGCCTGGGCGTCTGATTGGACCGCTCGCCAAGTCAACCGCGCAATGGGATATTCGGGGGAGAAAGGGATCCCTGCCTCTGAAAGGTGCCGCCGATATTGCACAACGGTCGCCCGCTCGGAATTCGATAGGAGATTACCTTTCGTGTCGTTGCGTTTTGGGTTGAGTATAAAAGGTTTGCTTTAGTGTGCGATTTAAATTGAAAAACCTTTAATGAATAAGTGTTATAAGACAATTTAGTATGTAAATTATGCATTCAGCATGTATTATTGCTTTATTAATGAATTCAAATGATAATTTTACATAATTTTCTTTATTAAATAGGTGTTAATGTGTTATTTTGTTAATATAAAATTATATTCTTTGAGGAAAAATTCTTCAAGCTAAAAGTTTAGAAATTACCACATTTCCAATTATCATCAACCAGTGTGTTGTTGCACTCATCATTGCATTCATATTTCAAATTTCTTGCTTTATTCATTAATTTTAAGCGATTCATTGCTTGCTGGTAAAGGACACAATTAGGCTGCAGCTAGGATCAGGTTCATATCCGTTGGTAGTGTCCGTTGTAGTCACTGCTTTCAGAAACAAAAAGAGTCACGTTGGCTTTTGGTTTGATTTCTAGCTCTACGTTCATTTTGGGCATATTTTAGTTTAATTAGACCGATACCTACAGCTTAACGTAGACTCAGTTTCATGAACCACCAATAAATCAGGCTCAGTCGGTATTCGGTTCCGAAGCCTATGTCACAGAGTGCCAAAGCGCTAATCACGCGGCCATTAAACTGCTTATTAATTACCCGTTGTACATAATTACATTAATATAAGATGTACAAACAAGCATTGTACACAATTACATTAATATATAATATACAAACTTGCCCTGTAAAAGTTACAATAAAATATAATTCTCTCTTCTTCGTAAACTACACTTAATCCATTACACTGAAAATAATGGCCAATTTTATCTCCTTAGACGAGTAAACAAGACTCACTACTTCACAATTTTTTCTTACCAAATGACCCCTTATTTGAATGCAAATTTCATAAAATAAATTCCACTTTTTGGCCTTTCTAAATAACTTTTTATTTCATATAATCATTTTTAAAAAGTGACGTCTACATTCGTTTTTCTTTAAAGTGGGTGGGGAATCATCACAAGTCGAGCATAAATTTATCATCGACATACACAATGAGCTAAGGAGACCAGCGAAGCCATTCAATTAGCACAACAATGTAAAGTCCCAAAAATCATAGATGCGCGAAACTGAAAGGGGAATTTCGAATGTGCAGAAGCGGAACCCAAAGATAGACCCCCCTCCTCCTTCTCCCTTAAAAGAATCCCCAGGCCGAGGCTCGGGCATTCATCATAATCATGACGAGATAATAAGGCAATTTGCATATTCCTACAGGATCCAGGGAGGAAGGGATCCCTGCCCCTGAAAGGTGCCGCCGATATTGCAGAACGGTCACCCGCTCGGTATTCGAAAGGAGATTAATTTTCTTGTCGTTGCGTCTTGAGCTGAGTATAAAAAGGTTTGCTTTAGCATGCGATTTAAATTGAAAAAATTCCAATGAATAAGTGTTATGAGGCATTTCAGTATGTAATTTATGTATTCAGCATGTATTATTGTATTATTAATTAATTAAAATGATAATTTCACTTAATTGGTTTGACATATATGAGTTTAATATTTTAAACTGAGATTCTTTGAGAAAATTAAAAAAAAGACATTGAAGATAAAAGTTTAGAAATTACCATATTTTCATTTATCATTAACCAGTGTGTTGTTACACTCATCACTGCATTAACGGTTTAAATTTCTTACCTTATTCATTAATTTTACCACATTCCTGGCTCCCCGGTAGACGACACAATTAGGATACAGCAAGGAACAGTTTCATATCCGTTGGTGGCGCCCGTTGCAGTCACTGCTTTCACAAACAAGGAGACTTTTGGTTTGGTTTGTGGCTCTATGGTCATTTGCGCACATTTTAGTCTAATTAGACCGATACATATAGTTTAACTTAGACTCAGATTAATGAACCAGTAGCAAACATCCATGGCGCAACCGGGACTCGACCCCGAAGCCTATTTCACAGAGTGCGAAAGCGCTAGTCACGTGGCTATTAAGCCTCTTATTAATTACACGCTGTATACAATTACATTAGTATATAATGTACACACGCGAACTGTACACAATTATATTAATATCTAATGAACACACGCGTACTGTACACAATTACATTAATAATCACTCACTGTATACAATTATATTAATGTATAATGTACACACGTGCACTGTACACAATTACATTAAACTATAATTCCTACTTAATCGTAAACTACACTGAAGTTATTACACTGAAAATTCTGGACAATTTTATTTTCTTACACGAGTAATCAAGACTCACTATTTCACAATTTTGGTTAGCAAATGACCCCTTATTGAAATGCAAATTTCCTAAAATCAATTTCACTTTTTGGTCTTTCGTGATAACTTTTTATTTTATAGAATCATTTCTAAAAAGTGAAATCTACATAGTTATTCTTTCTTAAAAGGCAGGATCGCCACAAGTCGAGCATAAATTTATCATCGACACACACAATGTGCGAAAGCGACCAGCAAAGTCATTCAATTGGCACAACAATCTAAATTCACAAAAATCACAGATGTGCAGAAACTAAAAGGGGAATTTTGAAAGTGCAGGAGCGGCACCCAAAGATAGAACCCACTCTCTCCCCCTTTTAAAAGAATCCCCAGCGGAGACTTGGCAATTCATCACAATCATGACGAGATAATAAGGCAATTTGCATATTCCACCAGGTTCCCCAAACACCCATCACCGGCATGCGTCGCCGGGGTGTCTGATTGGACCGCTCGCGAAGTCAACCGCGCAATGGGATTCGGGGGGCAGAAAAAGGATCTCTGCCTCTGAAAGGTGCCGCAGATATTCCACAACAGTCACCCGCTCGGAATTCGATAGGAGATTACCTTCAGTGTCGTTGCGTTTTGTGATGAGCATAAAGGTTTGCTTTAATATGTACGATTTAAATTGAAAAAATTTCAATGGATAAGTGTCATAAGGCAATTCAGTATGTAATATATGCATTCAGCATGTATTAGTGTCTTGTTAATGAATTCAAATTATAATTTCACTTCTTTTTGTAAAATAGGAGTTTATGTGTTATTTTATTAATATAAACTTAGTTTCTTTGAGGAAAAATTACACGTTACCATTCAAGATAAATTTTAGAAATTAGCATATTATCAATTATCACTAAACATTGTGTAGTTACACTCACCAATGCACTAACGTTTTAATTTCTACTTTATTCATTAATTTTACCAGATTCATCTCCAGTAACCTACTCAACTAGAGTGCAAAGGTTTGGTTTGTCGCTCTACAGTCATTTTGGGCACACTTTGGGCTAATTATATCGGGACCTACAGTTTAACATCTATTCCAAGCCACCAAGAAATATCCATGTTATCGCCAGGATTCGAACCTGAAGCCTTTGGTACCAAAGGCCAGAGCGCTAGTCAATTGGCCCTCAGTGTGTCAAACGAAAGCTTAATATGAATATGTCGAGTCAGCCGGGATAAGGGCCAAATAGCATGAAGCAGGGATCAGGTTCGTATTAGTGTTGGCGTCTGTTGTAATCACTATTATATTGTAGTACACAGTTGCATTAATATATAATGTACACATGCGCACTGCTACACAGTTACATCAATAATTACTCACTGTACACACTAACATTAAGAATTATACACTGTACACAATTACATTAATAATTACTCTCTGTACATAATTACAACGATAGTTATTCACTGTACACAATTACAGTAATAATTATTCACTGTACACAATAACATTAATATATAATGCACAAATTCACACTGTACACAATTACATTAAAATAAATTGTTACTTCATCGTAAACTACACTGAATTTATCACACTGAGAATACTCATCAATTTTATTTCATTGTATGAGTAATCAAGACTGATTATTTCACAGTTTTGCTTAGCAAATGACCCCTTATTAAAATGCAAATTTCATCAAACCAATTCCACTTTTTGAACTTTCGAAATAACTTTTTATTTCATTGAATCATTTCTTAAAAATGAAACCTACATAGCTAGTTTTTCTTTTTAAAAAAAAGGGGGGGAACGCCACAAGTCGAGCATAAATTTATCATCGACATACACAATGAGCGAAGGCGACCAGCAAAGTCATTCAATTAGCACAACAATGTAAAGTCCCAAAAATCATAGATGCGCGAAAATTAAAAGGGGGAATTTCGAATGTGCAAGATCGGAACCCAAAGATAGAGACCCTCCCTTTAAAAGAATCCCCAGGCTCGAGGCTCGGTATTCATCATAATTATGACGAGACAATAAGGCGATTTGCATATTCCTCAGGTTCCCAAACACCCATCACCGGTGTGCGTCGCTGGGGGTGTCTGACTGGAACTACTCCCGAAGTCAACCATGCAATAGGATTCGGGGGGAGAAAAAGGGATCCCTGCCTTTGAAAGGTGCCGCCGATATTGCAGGACGGTCACCCGCTCGGAATTAGATAGGAGATTACCTTTCTGGCATTGCGTTTTGTTCTGAACATAAAAGGTTTGCTTTAGTGTGCGATGCAAATTGAAAAAATTTCAAAGAATAAGTGTTATAAGGAAATTAAGTACGTAATTTATACATTCAGCATGTATTATTGTCTTATCGATGAATTTAAATGATTATTTCACTTTTTTTTTTTTTTTGTTAAATATGCGTTTATGTGAGTTTAATATTAAAAATTCAGATTATTTGAGAAAATGAGAAAAAGTGCCTTCAAGCTAAAAGTTCAGAAATTACCATATTATCAATTATCATTATACAGTGTGTTGTTACACTCATCACTGCATATACGTTTTAAATGTCTTGCTTTATTTATTAATTTTAGGCGATTCATGGCTCCCCAGTAAACGACACAATTAGGGTGCAGCAAGTATCAGATTCATATCCGTCGGTGGTTTCCGTTGTAGTCATTGCTTTCAGAAACAAGGAGGTTCGGTGGCTTTTGGTTTTGTTTGTTGCTCTACGGTCATTTGAGCACATTTCAGTCTAATTAGACCTTTGCCGACAGTTAAACGTGGACTCAGTTTATTGAACCCTTAGCAAACATCCATGGCACAAGGTGCCAAAGGTCTAGTAACGCGAGCCTAAAGCCCCTTATTAATTACTTGCTGCACACAATTACATAAATGTGTATTCATTGTGCACAATTACATTAATATGTAATGTACGCACGCGCACTCTATACAATTACATTAATAATTATTCACTGTTCACAATTACATTAATGTATAATGTACACACGTGCACTGTACATAATTACATTAAAATTTAAATAATTCTTACTTAATCGCAAAGTACACTGAATACAATACACTGAAAATACTGCCATTTTATTTCCGTAGACGAGTAATCAAGACTCTCTATTTCGCAATTTTTTCAACAACTGACCCCTTATTTAAATGCAAATACTTTTTGGACTTACGAAATAAATTTTATTTCATGGAATCATTTCTAAAAAGTGAAGTCTACATAATTTTAAAAAAGGTAAGGGATCGTCACATGTCCAGCATAAATTTATCATCGACATACACAATGAGCGAAGGAGACCAGCGAAGTGATTCAATTAGCACAACAATGTAAATTCCCGAAAATCATAGATGCGCGAAACTAAAAGGGGAATTTCGAATGTGCAGGAACGAAACCCAAGGATGGACCCCCCTCTCCCCATTCAAAGAATCCCCAACCGAGGCTCGGGCATTCATCACAATTATGACGAGATAATAAGGCAATCTGCATATTCCTCCAGGTTCCCCAAACATCCATTACCGGCGTGCGTCGCCGGGGTGCCTGATTGGACCGCTCGCGAAGTCAACCGTGCAATGGGATTCGGGGGAGGGGGAAAAGGGCCCTGCCTTTGAAAGGTGCCGCCGATATTGCAGGACGGTCACCCGCTCGGAATTTGATAGGAGATTACCTTTCGTGTCATTGCGTTTTGCATGAGTATAAAAGGTTTGTTCAGTGTGCGATTTAAATTGAAAAAAATTTCAATGAATAAGTGTTATAAGGCAATTCAGCATGTAATATAGGTATTCAGCATGTATTGTTGTCTTATTAATGAATTAAATGATAATTTCACATAATTGTTTTTAAAAAATTTATGTGAGTTTAATATAAATTCAGTTTTTTTAGAAAAATTACAAAATAATCTTCATGCTAAAAGTCTAGAGATTACAATATTATCAATTATCCTTATACAGTGTGTTGTTACACTCGTCACTGCATTTATGTTTTAAATTTTTTGCTTTATTCATTAATTTTGGCTGATTCATTGTTCCCACAACATAGTTAGAGTAAAGCAAGAATCATGTTCATAATGGTGTCCCTTGTAGTCACTGCTTTCAGAAACAAGGAGACCCGGTGGCTTTTGGTTTGGTTTGTTGCTCTACGTCATTTTGTGCACATTTTAGTCTAATTAGACTTATATCTACAGTTTTGCGTGGACTCAGTTTAATGAACCACTAGGAAACATCCATGGCACAGCCGGGACTCGATCCCGAAGCCTACGGCACAGAGTGCCAAAGAGTTAGTCACGTGGCAATCAAGCCCCTTTTTAATTACTCACTGTACACAATTACATTAATAATTATTCACTGTACATAATTACATTAATGATTACTCACTGTACACAATTACATTAATGTTAATTGTACACTCGTGCACTGTACACAATTACCTCAAAATATAATTTTACATAATCGTAAGCCAAACTGAATCTATTACACCTGCAAATACTGGCCAATTTTGTTTCCTTAGACTTTCACCATTTTGCTTAGCAAATGGCCATTTATTTAAATGCAAATTTCACCAAACCAATTCCACTTTTTGGTCTTTCGGGATAACTATTTATTTCATAGAATCATTTATAAAATGCGAAGTCTGCATAGTTATTCTTTTTTAAAAGGCAGTTTTTAAAAAAATTATTTTTTTAATTCTTTTTCGTCACGAGTGGAGCATAAGTTTATGATTGACGTATACAATGAACGAAGGCGACGACCAGGAAAGTCATTCAATTAGCACAACAATGTAAATTCCAAAAAATCATGGATGCGCAAAACTGAAAAGGGGAATTTCGAATGTGCAGAAGCGGAACCCAAAGACAGACCCCCTTCCCCTTTTAAAAAGAATCCCCAGACCGAGGCTCGACATTCATCACAATTGTGAGGAGATAATAAGGCAATTTGCATATTCCTCCAGGTTACCCAACCACCCATCACCGGCGTGCGTCGCCGGGGTGTCTGATTGGACCGCTAAACGCTCTGATTGGACAGATTAAAATCTATGTATTCAGCATGTATTATTGTCTTATTAAAGTATTAAAATGATAATTTTACATTATTATTTTTTTGTTGAATATGAGTTTATGTGAGTTTAATATTATAAATTCTGATTATTTGAGAAAAATTACACGAACACACACACAAAAAAAAAAAAAAAAAACCCTTCAAGCTAAGAGTTTAGAAATTATCAGCATGAGACAGCTATATCAGCATGAGACAGTGTGTTGTTACACTCATCACTGCATTAACGGTTTATGTTTCTTGCTTTATTCATTAATTTTACTAAATTGATCTCCATTAAACTACACAAATAGCGTGCAAAGATTTGGTTGGCCGCTCTACGGTCATTTTGTGCACACTTTGGGCTAATTAGACCGGGACCTACAGTTTAAAGTGGATTTCGAACCACTGCTACTACTATACTACACCACATTCCTCTGCCTAGATCTAAGTTGCCCCTTTACAGTTTGGGAATGATGTGGATGAGAATTCTGATTGGGCTATGTGACGCTCTATGGTCATATGAGACCGTGACCTACGGCTTAAGTGGATTTCGAACCATTACAAATGAATTTTTTTTCATAAAATCATTATTATTTGCATTTATAATCTGTTCAAATAATATGCTACGCAAGACGACTGCTAGAAGGTAATTATAAACTTTTTTTATAAAATCATTATTATTTGCATTTATAATTTCGAGTGGTTAACTTGACATTTTTATCGCTGTTCGACACTAAATTAGAAAGAAATTATCTTAGAATGTTTTTGCTATGCTTTTACTTGCATTTGCTACCATTTAATAAGTAAAGTTTTTGCAAGTTTATTTCCCAGGAAAATTTCGTACACAAAGAACGTAAACGAGCTCTGAATTTTAGTGTGGATATAATTTATGACAAGACTGAAACCCAAACTAAATTTCCTTCTATTCTTAGATTTTAAATGTTGTTTATCAATTTAGAATACATTGAACTATCTTCTATTGCCAAAATATTATTTCAATTATTTTATTTATTATCAATCTCTTTATGATCATATGCTTTGACGTAGATCTTTTAAACTTGTTTCTTCTGCAGCAGAAGTTCACCAAATCAGCCACTAGAAGACAGTTCATGTCCGATCTCTAACAAATGGGCCAGACTTCCGATCAAATCTTCCGCCCAAACTTCCGTGGCGCACCAGAGCTGTAAAAAGGAGCCTTTAATTGTCTTGAGTAGCAGTTTTCAATTATCCGAACAGCCTAATTTTCGCGAGTGATAGCTTTAAACTGGCGTCTCGATTGCACCGTTACCATCACCACTCCCTCCGATTCTTTGAATAATCGGGTCGGCTGCGTACCAGGGGTTATGCAGAGATGCACGGGACCCTGATTAATTGGGCTGGGATCCGTGGTTGGCACAATGTTATCCATCAGGAAATTTGAACGGAGGTCTAGTTTGGCAATTAGAATCTTTTCACTACGACGAAATCTATAAGTGAATTTTGATCGCTTAGAGCGAAGGCATTGCTTCTTGTTTGATGTCATCGCAGATATTTGCACTGTTCTGAAAAGTTAAGTGGCAGTAATTAGTAAAAAAAGAACTGAAGATATGTATGGACAAGAATCATTTTTAAAAGCAAGTGTGGGTAATTACAATTATTGATTTATATTAAAGGGAGCTCTCTTATAAAACAGGAAGGGCCTGTTGGCCGAGTGGCTAGCGCTCTGGCGCTCGGCACCACAGGTTTCCTGTTCGAGTCCCTGTGGTGCAAGAGATGTTTGTAGTGGTTCGAATCCACCTTTAAATTGTAGGTCCCGGTCAGTTTAAAGTGTACACAAGATAACCGTAGAGCGACAAACCAAACCAAACTTCAAAAACAGACAATGATTCCGAATAGAAAGCTTCTGTACCTGTGGTCATGATAAATCCGTGGGCTCTGTGCCACTGGTTTCGGGTTCAAGTCCCGGGTGGTGCCATGGATGTTTATAGAGGCTCTGAATCCATTTTAAACAGTAGGTCCCGGTCTCCTATCACTGTAGAGCGTCACACAGCATAATAAAACTTCCCAAATTATTCCCAAACTGTATAGAGGCAACTGAGCTCTAGCCACAGTGATGTGGTGTGACGTAGTAGTTTATTTTGCTAGTTTATTTCATATACAAAGAAAGTAAACGAGGTCGAAATTTTAGTGTGTATATAATTTAAGTAAGAAAATCAAGAATATATACCACAGTCTATTCGACAACACTGAAACATAGACCAAATAGCCTTTAATTCGAAGATTTTGAACGTTATGTATCAATTTAGAACATATCGAACTATCTCCTGTTGCCAGAATATTATTTCAATGATTTCAATAATCAATCTCTTAATGATCACATGCTTTGACTTAGATCTTTAAAAACTTGTTTCTTCTGCAGCATAAGCTCTCAAATCAGCCACCAGAAGACAGCTCATGTCCGATCTCTAACAAATGGGCCAGACTTCCGATCAAATCTTCCGCCCAAACTTCCGTGGCGCACCAGAGTAGTAAAGGAGCCTTTAATTGTCTTGAGTAGCAGTTTTCAATTATCTGAACAGCCTAATTTTCGCTAGTGATAGCTTTAAACTGGCGTCTCGATTGCATCGTTACCGTCACCACTCCCTCCGATTCTTTGGATAATCGGGTTGGCTGCGTACCAGGAGTTGTGCGGAGATGCACGGGACCCTGATTAATTGGGCAGGGATCTGTGGGGGCGCAATGTTATCTATCAGGAAATTTGAACGGAGGTCTAATTTGGCAATTAGGATCTTTTCACTGCGACGAAATCTATAAGGGAATTTTGATCGCTTAGTGAGAAGGCTTCTTGTTTGATGCCCTCACATATATTTGCACTGTTCTGCAGAGTTAAGGGGTAATAATTAATCTAAAACTGAAAATATAACTGGACAAGAATAATTTTTTAAAATAAGGGTGGATACATAAAAATAAATATAGGTTTACATTAAGGGATATCTCTTCTAAAACAGGCAATGAATCCCAATAGAATATTTCTGCATCTATGATCTTGATAAATTCGTTGGTCATAAATCATGGACATGAGTTCATACGCATACTATGCTGCATATCATCTCATGGTATGCATATATTTTAATATATATATATATATATACTATTATTTTAATGCTCGCGTGTTTTTCCTTTATGAGAAAAATGGTATAAGCTATAATCTATGAATTGTTTCCTTAAAAATAACTTTAATCTTTGTCACTAATGTTTTATTTAATTAAATGTCATTAACTATCCTTAAAAAAGAAATTGTTGTACGAAATTCTGAATTCTACAGTATCGTGTCTAACTTACGTCTATAAACAGTTTAAAATTTAATATCCTTTTGAAGATTGATGAAAATTAAATATTGATACATAGGATAAGTTTTAATTACATATAATTGTAAGGAATGCGGCGAAGATCTACCTCCTCGTGAAGCACTCCAGGCAACGTCTGATACTGCAAAATGATCTACAAACACGGTCTTCAGTCTGGCTCTCTGTGTGAGCTTCTTAGAGTTCTGCAGTGGAACGTTAAGTGGTTTGTCCCATTATCATCGGTAGCATCGCTACGGCTTTTCTGTGGTCACTGTTCCCGCAAGCACCTTCACAAATTAAACTGGCTCCTGACACTCTCTGTCTCCTGTGTGATAACCAGGAAAAAACGGATATGCCTCACCTTGCTTCCAGTTCTGCACTGCCTCCTGTTTCTTTATGGAAGTGTTATTGGATTGCCAGACTTAAACTGATCTATTAACTGATGTTATTTCAGGTCTTGTTTGCATTTATTTCTTTATGATATCTGTTCTCCTGTAAACTTGCCATTGGAAATAAATTTAAAAAATATAATGTGTCTATGTTAATGAATCATTTAATTAATTGTATAGCTTTAAATCTTTTGTATTTTTTATTACTTAATTCAAATGATTATGTCTGATTCATTAATCTATAATGCAAAACTATTTTCTTATATCAAATACACACAAATTCCATATTAAATATTAAAATAAGAGTAAATTTCTATAGTTCAAATACAAGAATTGCAAAACTTATTGATAGTAATTTGCCAGAATTGAAATCTCATATGGAAGATGGCGGTAGCAGGGAAGTGTGTTAGTGGTTCGGAATTCATGTTAAACTGTAGGTCCCGATCTATTTAGCCCTCATCTGCACAAGATGACCGTAGAGCCCTCATCTGTACAAACCAAACCAAACCAAACCTATGGAAGGCTACTTGTGAAACTATTTTAATTTTAATCTCTTCAGACTTCTGACCCTCTCTGTCTCCTGTGTGATAACCAGGAAGAGATGGATATACCTCATCTTGCTTTCTATTCTACACTGTCTCCTGTTTCTTTATGGAGCGCTAATGGATTGCCGAACTTAAGTTGATGGATTAACTGATGTCATTTGTTTCTACCTTGTTTTTCTTATTTATTTTTTATAATATCTGTTGTCATGTAAACTTGTCGTTGATAAAAAAAACCCAACAACATGCAATTGTAATCCTTTACAGAAAAAAAAAAATATTCCAAATATCATTTAAAATAGTTGTCAACAAGCTTAGGAAAAGTATTTTTATTTGATAGAATTACTAATTTATGCAATGACAAAGTTAAAAATTCTTCTATATTTAATGTGCCTTAATATTTTAATATATAAATTTAGAATATATTAAATTTTAAATCAAGTATATGAATAGATAATATATAATTCCATCTAAATTGAAAAATAATTAACTCTATCTTCTAATTTACGTCACGCAATAAGCTGTTGCTAACCATGAGAGAATCCCACTCATTTGGCAATTCATTTCTATGAAAGCTTCGTTATGCCAGTCTCATTGGCCACCAATTAACTAAATGAAGCTCTTTGATTAAAGTGGTTTCTGCCAGTTTCGACATGTAGAAATGGAATGCATTAAATAAGGCTGCTGATTTAATAGACCTCAAAGACACATGCTTTAAATTTGCAAGTAAACGATATCCACATAATGCGATATAGCTTGCGGTCCAGATTTCCGTAAATGCTGGTATTGGTAGCATTATTTCGAAATTAAAAACGGATTAGTCATCGACTATATAATAATTTTAAATTTGACTGATTGACTTTAGGAATTATAGCGATGAAAAGTGCTACATTTTTTTCTATGAAAACATCAACTTCGTTAGGATAGATATTTTTAAATAAAAATATTATGTAATTCTGTTTACAAAATTGTCAATTTATTTTTAATATGGATAGCAATTCAATGATATAAATAATTTAAAAAATATTAATGTACAAAAATACATATATTGATCTACAAACTAATAAATATACTACGATAACTGTTTCACTTACGTGGATGATAAGCTGTAATGGTAAATTTTGGAATTAAAAGATTTCTTACATTTTTTAGTATTGTAGTGGGTAACCAGATTGTAAATGGGTGTAGTTGGGTTGAGATACTTGAGGCACATATTGGAGAACTCACAGCTTTATTGACACACGCACAAAAACACACACGCATACAATTAGAGACGTACCATCTTCAACATATTTAAAAACAGATAATTATAGATTCGTGGAATGATTCCACTTCTAAAGCCGAAAACCCGATAGCCAGCTACTCACAGGATAGAGAAACTATACTTCCTCTCCAGGTGAGAGTCTTGTAGGCCATCTAATACACAAGATTGCACTAATAAATTTGCATACGAAGGGAGAGATAGTAAACTAAATGTTCCACAACAGAAAAGCGTGGTTGCGCTTAATTTTCTGTCGGGTGAGAGTCTCGAGGCCTACTGGCCATTTCTCCTGAACGCCAAAGGGGACGCTCTTGACAGTGTGTAGTTTTGGTTTGGTTCGTCGCTTTACGGTAATTTTCTGCACACTTTAGGTAATTAGACCGGGGCCAACAGTGGATTCCGAATCACTAATAAAGATTCATGTCACCGAAAGGAAACGAATCTGAAGCCCCATGATACCAAAGGCCAAAGCTCTAAGCCAATTGGTCCTCTGGCCGCTGCCAGTGTACTGGAAAGCACGGTTATAGTATACTGTTTCTCTACATGTTTCACTACGGTGGCGTATTTGACATGTATAAATTTTATTCTAACGTCTTGAAGGACACTTTTGATACAAGTTTATACAATCTTGCATTACAATATTTACGAAATATTTGTATTAAAAAAAATGTAAAATGTAGAATGTCCAATGGATAAAAATATTTTTAGCTACAATGCTTTGAATAGGAATAACCCACAAACATATAGAATTTCTGAACAAAGTAAATAGTAATACGGATAAAAACTCCATATTTAAAATAACCCCCTTAGAAATTTCTGATAAATTTGATACTCATTTAAATTGAAAAAAGCAATTTAATCGACTGTAAAAAACGAATTGACAAAATAAAGCTTCGATAGAATAACAGAACCAAATGCTATATCTAAGAATTGAAATTATCCAAATAATCTTTATCTTTAAAAAAAGTGATAAATATTCTTTTCTCTCATTCCACTAAACATTGAAACAGAAATATTATCTCAATTGTGCCCCCTGGAAATCTGTGTTCCAAATCCAAAACAGAAACTTCATGGTGCCTTCTTAAAAACATTCTTCTAAATATTCAGACATTCTTTTCATAGCTTTTCTTGCAAATGTTATATTCCGTGTATCTTTAACCAGCAATTAGGGGTGTCTGTTACCGCAATAACAACCCTCTAAGTACCCTTTCTCTAATTGTACCCATTCATCATATTGATGAAGCCGAACACACAGTCGGACTACGTAAAAGTTATGGCCCATACATAATGTATTGACTGCGAGGCATTTGTGTACGGAGCCACCACTGCAGATGGACTGCAGCTGATGTTAAACTGCCCCCACCAGAGCACTTGTGCTTCATTTCGGCCCTATAATGATCTTTGTTTTTAGGGTCGTAAAACAGGGGCATTAGCATTTTTGAAGGCAGGAAGGAAGCAGCGCGGGAAAACTGGGCCCCACAATTGATTTTCTTTTTTTTTTTTGCTCTACCCCCTCTTCCTTTTTCCAGACACCAGAAACATGAGAAATCTTTCCTTCCTTTGCCCCGTAAATGGGGCCGGATGGTAAAACGCTCTTTTAATATGTTTATATAATGGAGAGAAGGGGTAATAGGAACATTAATTTCACTTTAAAATTGCATTAAGCTTCTGCTGCAGTAAATGAAAAGCATTGGGAAACAGAGGAAGTTGGTACGGAAAAAAAAATAATAAAGCATTCGCGATTAATCAATTTTAGTTAACTGCTGTTGCACCGTTGCGGGAAGGG
Source organism: Caerostris extrusa (assembly GCA_021605095.1). Classification (NCBI taxonomy): domain Eukaryota; kingdom Metazoa; phylum Arthropoda; class Arachnida; order Araneae; family Araneidae; genus Caerostris; species Caerostris extrusa. Next base: position 50,364 of record BPLR01020195.1, on the reverse strand, counting down.
TTAGATAAATAATAATAATTATTATAATAAAAGAAAAAACAAAAATGTTGCGCAATAATAATGTGTTTAGAATTATGTGGGAAAAAACCCGTTTTCGTATTATTCTACATTGTATAGAATTATGAATGCCTGAATAGGGTGTTTAATGATGTTCCTAAATACTTTTAGTTGCTTAGTAATCATTTAGGAATAATAAAAGTAAAAAAAAAAAAAAGGCTATTAAAAAATTCTTTTTTTTATTTGTGGTTATGTTGTATAAGAATAATCTATTGTGTGATGAAATAGCTATATATAACCAATTTGCTTTTGTGTCCGGTAAAAAAAAATGTTAATTTTACCGAGATATTTTTTGTTACAGGCTTAGTATTATTAATGGATTGCGCTTTTCCTTTTTTTTTTTCTTTTTAAATATATTCTAAACTAGAAATTGTAAGTGTAGCAAATAAACTATATATTTTCACGTAACTATATATTTTCACAATTATCAGAGAAACAGGAAATACGAAAATATTTTTGTCTGTTAACAAGTTCAATTTTTTTTTTTAAACAAGTTAACTTTTTTAACAAGTTGTTTTTTACAATTTCTCAACGTGAATTATTTCCAACAAAATTCTTATTGTAAATTATGCAAAAATAGTATCGACTACATCTATTCATATTTTAATTTAAATATTAGAAAATTCTTCCAAAAAAATTAAGTTTTGAATATGCTGGTGAAATCTTCGTGGCATAAAAATGTAATCCCTTGAATTCTACGACTTGTCATGCTGCTACTTCCAGAGGTTTGTCATAAAGTTGTCAAATTATTTTGTTTCTACTTTAACCGATCATCTGTTTTAAGTTTCTCCAAAGTTCCGTATGGACATTAAGTTACATGGCTGTGGCTCTTCAGGAATAAAGTAGGAATTTATAGAAAAATAAAAAGAGCAAAGCTTAAGTGTCTCGAGTGGCTAGAGGAAAGCAGGAGACGATTCGAATCAGCGCACACACTTGGTTACAGCAAGCTGATATCCAGGGGGAACCACGAGGAGGCTAGGTGCACGACTCTAGAGTGATCAGAGGTTATAAGTTAAGCATGTATACACTCTATACAATCGCTTCAAATTGTATTTCCACAGAGAATCATCCAGAGAGTCACTAGACACTAATAGACATTCAGAGCACTAGGTAGAAATCGCATTGCGTCAACACCCGCTATCGCAGTGCTTTGTTTTAATTATACTGTTGGATTCCCTTAGCCCGTTTGTTTTAATTATCTTGTGATTCCCTTAGTCTTTCTTCCCTTATCCTTCTGAGTATGCTGTTAGTTGCCCGCCGAAACGGCCTGTCTGGACTTGCGCCCGGTCCTTCGCCCTACTTCCCTTCCCTTACCTACTTTGCTCTGACGACTAGAGACTGTTCATCTGGGAGATCTGCGTCGGATAATGTATGGACAGGCACGAAAATCACACACTTTTCGAATTTGAAAGAGCCAACAGAAGCGCATCGGTCACTGCAAGAGCACAGTGCTTTTACGAGAACAGCGTTTCTTTTGTACGAGGTAATTCAAGAGATAACTTCCAGTACTTCTCTGGCGATATCCCATCTTTCTTCATTATTTCCAATATCTTTTGTAAGTATTATCAATTGTAAATGTAAAAAAATGCAACACTAAGTAATTTAATTATAACATAATAAAAAAAAAAAAAAAAATAGCTTTTATAAAAAATTCAATAAAATATTTAAATGAAAAATTTCAACTTAGAATGCATAAAGGAAATCTTAAACGCATAATTTTTTACAACAATGAATTTTTAAAATTTAAAAGAAAACTTAAAATTTCCCTACTGTAAATTAAAAAAAATACCTTAATTATATTAATAGTCTTTTTCAGATTGTATACAGAAATTCAAAATAAATAAAAAGGAACTTTAGCTTCAGCAGGCAATTAAAAAATAATATTTAACAATTTAAAAATAATTATAACATTATAAATTTCTGATAAATAACAATTTAAAATTTCTGTCGAAATCATCTTACTGAAATATTTAATATTTAAACATTTTTATTTTAATTTTTTTTTCCATAACTTACACAAATGTATTCTAAGAGAAATAAAAATAGATACTTTCATTGGATGAATATAATTTATGTCTAAATTTCTCTCACAATCATCTTAAAAATATTTGAGAACAGAATGTTGATCAATATTTTTAAAGGAAAAAATATATATTGTTTTTAAGTACTTCAATAATTTCCTAATTATTTGTTTAATATACTATTTTTTAAATAATTCTTTAATCTGTTAGCGTCAAAGTAATTAAATTAATTTATTCGTTTTGATGAGTAATAAAAATATTGTTCAAAATAATTGAAGCATAAAAGATATTAAAACAAAGTTTAACAATTATTTTAAGCGACTAATTAATGTAATGTTTAGAATGAAGTTCATTTTTAATCGTTGAAGATTTATTATTTTTAAAATACAAAATTATTTTAAAATAATTACTCAGAAATAATTTGCCCCTTTTGAATAAATAGTTATTTAAATTTTCTTAATTACTTTTAATGTTCGATTCTGTATTGTGTTTTATTCTTATTTTTAAGAAAAGTAAATATATCCTACGTTATATAAAATGTAAATAAGACAAATTAATTCGAAAATCAAATAACGTTTCGATTGAGTACATATTTAGAGTCTCCCCCCCAGTTACCAAGGCCGTTTGCTTACCGGCAGATTCCGAAACATGAGATGTTTTTATTTTTACAGGAGTAGGGTTGTTAATCCTACGCCCAACAATCAACAATTATATTCTGTGTGTCTATAAACAGCAAATAGGGTGTCTGCTACCTCTAGTAACAACCCCTAAGTACCCTTTCTCTAATTGTACCCATTCATCATACTGATGAAGCCCAACGCATAGTCGGACTGCGTAAAAGTTATGGGCCCATACATTTCTGGTAGTTGCTCCAAACGTTTTGCTGCAAAGCATTTGTGCAGGAAGCCACCACTGCAGATGGGCTGCAGCTGATGCTAAACTGCCCCCACCAGAGCACTTCTGCTACATTTCGGCCCTATAATAATCTTTGTTTTAGGGTCATAAAACAGGGCATTAGCATTTTTGAAGGCGGGAAGGAAACGCGCGGAAAACTGTGCCCCACATTTGATTTTTTTTTTTTTTTGCTCTACTCCCTCTTCCTTTTTCCAGACTCCAGAAACACAAGAAATCTTTTCCTTCCTTTGCCCTATAAAGGGGACCAGAGGGTAAAAAGCTCTTTAATATGTTTATCCAATGGAGAGAAGGGGTAACAGGAACATTAATTTCACTTTAAAATTGCATTAAGGCTTCTGCTGTAGTAAATGAAAAGCATTAGGAAATAGAGGAAGTTGGTACGAAAAGAAAAAATAATAATAATGCACTCGCGATTAATCAGTTTTAGTTAACTGCTGTTGCACCGTTGCAGGAAGGGTTAGATGAATAATAATAAGAAGAATTATTGTAAAAGAAAGAAAAAAAAATTCTAAGCAGCAATAATGAGTTTAGAATTATGTGGAAAAAAAAAAAAAAAACTGTTTTTGTATTATTCCGCATTGTATAGAATTATGAATGTGTGAATAGGATGCTTAATGATGTTCCTAAATACTTTTAGTTGGGTAGCAATCATTTAGGAATAAGTAAAGTAATAAAGAGGTTTATTAAAAAAATTCTTTTTATTTGAGGTTGTGTTTTATAAAAATAATCTGGCGTGTGATGAAATAGTTATAAATAACAATTCTACTTTTGTTTCAGATAAATATCTTAATTTCAATGGAATTTTTTTTTTGTTATTGTCTTAGTGCATTAATAATGAATAAAGTTATATTTTTTTCTTTCTAATAATATTCTAAACTAAAAATTGTAATTGTAGCAAAATGTCATAAAATTTTATATTTTTCACAATTATTAGAGCAATATGAACATGCAATATGAAAAGATTGTTGTTTGTTAACAAATTATTTTAAATTTTTTCCTCAAAATCCCAACATTTCAATTATATTTATAAAGAAGGAGATATATATAATATCTGTTACAATATTTATGAAATATTTGTATTACAAAAGTAAAAATTGTAGAATCTCTAATAGATTACAATATTTTTAGTTACAATGTTTTGAATAGAAATAACTCTGAAACATATAGATGGCAAAATTTCTGAACAATTTTGTATCGTAATACGGATAAAAATTATATTTCCTAATTTCATTAAAATTTTTTTATCAATTTGTTGTTAATTTAAGGCGAAAAAAAGCTATTTAATAAACGATCTCACTAAATAAAGCTTGAATAATTGAACTTCTTACTAAATGTCATATATGAAACTGAAATAATCTTTTCTTTAAATTTGCATGTTAAATAAACTTTCTTCTCATTGCACAATATATTGTAGCTGAAATATTATCTTAATTGTGCCCCCCTAGAAATCTGAACTCCTAATTCAAACTCAAATTTCATGGGCACCTCTTAAAAATCCTCTAACATTCTTTTGACGGCTTTTCTTGCAAATGTTATATTCCGTGTGTCTTTAACCAGCAATTAGGGTGTCTGTACCGCTAATAACAACCCCTAAGTACACTTTCTCTAATTGTACCCATTCATCATATTGATGAAGCCGAACGCATAGTAAGACTGCGTAAAAGTTATGGGCCCATACATTTCTGGTAGTTGCTCCAAACGTTTTGCTGCAAGGCATTTGTGTAGGAAGCCACCACTGCAGATGGACTGCAGCTGATGTTAAACTGCCCCCACCAGAGCACTTGTGCCTAATTCCGGTCTTATAACGATCTCTGTTTTAGGGTCATAAAACAGGGCATTAGCATTTTTGAAGGCAGGAAGGAAACGCGCGGTAAAACTGTGTCCCACAATTGATTTTCTTTGCTTTACCCCTCTTCTTATTTCCAGGCAGGAGACACATAAGAAATCTTTCCTTCCTTTGCCCTATAAAAGAGGCCGGAGGGTGAAACGTTCTTTAATATGTTTATCTAATGGAGAAAAGGGGGTAATAGGAACATTCATTTCACTTTAAAAATTGCATCAAGGCTTCTGCTGTAGTAAATGAAAGCATTGGGAAATAGAGGAAGTTAGTCGTGAAAAAGAAGTAATAATGAAGCACTCGCGATTAATCAATTTCAGTTAACTGCTGTTGCACCGTTGCAGGAAGGGGTTAGGTGATGAAAATAATAATTATAATAAAAGAAAGAAAAAGAATGATATGCAATAATAATGTTTTTAGAATTACGTGGGAAAAAACCTGTTTTTTATTATTCTACATTGTATAGAATTATGAATGCCTGAATAGGATGTGTAATGATGTTCCTAAATACTTTTAGTTGGGTAGTAATCATATAGAAATAATTAAAGTAAAAAAGATAGTTATTGAAAAATTATTTTTATTTGTGGTTGTGTTTTATAAGAATAATCTAGTGTGTGATGAAATTAGTCATAAACATTTTTTGATTTTGTGTCAGGTACAAAAATTTTAATTGTGATGAAATATTTTTGTTCCAGGTTTAGAGTAATTAATAGATTACATTTTTCTCATTTTTTTTTTTTTTTAAAAATATTCTAAACTAAAAATTGTCATTGAAGCAAAATGTCGTAAAACTATGAAACTAATATTTTTCACAATTATTAGAAAACATGAAATATAAGAAGAATGTTATCTGTTAACAAGTTATTTATTTTTAAAATTTTTTCCATAAAACTCAAAATTTCAATTTTATTTTTAAACAAGGTGTTATCTGTAATAACTGTTACATTGTTTACGAAATATTTGTTTTATAAAATTAAATATTGATGAATCTCTAATAGATTAAAATATTTTTTAGTTACAATGTTTTGAATATAAATAACTCTCCAACATATAGATGGCAAAATGTCTAAACATTTTCATCGTAATACGGATAAAAATTATATTTCCCTATTTCATTAGAAAGTTCTGATAAATTTGATGTTCATTTAAGGTGAAAAAGCTATTTAATACACAGTTTCACTAAATAAAGATTAAATATAATTATTGAAATTCTTTCTGAACGTCATATCTGAAATTGAAATGATCCTTATGTTCTTTTTTTTATTTTACATGATAAATAAACTTTCTTCTCATTCCACTAAGCATTGAAACAGAAATATTATCTTAATAGTGCCCCTTAGAAATCTGTGCTCCTAATGCAAACAGAAACTTCATGCATACCTCTTTAACCAGCAATTAGGGTGTCTGCTACCTCTAATAACAACCCCTACGCACCCTTCTCTAATTGTACCCATTCATCATATGATTGAAGCCGAACGCATAGTCGGACTGCGTAAAAGTTATGGGCCCATACATTTCTGGTAGTTGCTTTAAACGTTTTGCTGCAAGGCATTTGTGTACGGAGCCACCACTGCAGATAGACTGCAGCTGATGCTAAACTGCCCCCACCAGAGCACTTGTGCCTCATTTCGGCCCTGTAATGATCTTTGTTCTAGGGTCATAAAACAGGGCATTAGCATTTTTGAAGGCAGGAAGGAAACGCGCGGGAAAACTGTGCCCCACAATTGATTTTTTTTTTTTTTTTTTACTCTACCCCCTCTTCCTTTTTCCAGACTCCAGAAACATAAGAAATCTTTTCCTTCCTTTGCCCTGTAAAGGGGGCCGGAGGGTAAAAAGCGCTTTAATATGTTTATCTAATGGAGAGAAGGGGGTAATAGGAGCATTAATTTCACTTTAAAATTGCAATAAGGCTTCTTTTGTAAATGAAAAGCATTGGGAAATAGAGGAAGCTGGTAGAAAAAAATTAATAATTAAGCACTCGCGATTAATCAATGTTTAGTTAACTGCTGTTGCACCGGTGCAGGAAGGGTTAGATGAATAATAATAATAATTATAATGAAAGAAAGATAATATGCTATGCAATAATAATGCGTTTTGAATTATGTGGGGAAAAAAAAACTGTTTTTGTATTATTCTACATTGTGTATGATTATGAATGCGTGAATTGGATGTTTAATGATGTTCCTAAATGCTTTTAGTTGGGTGGTAAGCATTTAGGAATAATTAAAGTAAAAAGAGGATTATTAAAAAATACTTTTTATTTGTGGCTGTGTTTTATAAGAATAATCTAGCGTGTTGTCAAATAGTTATAAATAACCATTTTTCTTTGTTTTCTCTTAAAATGCTAATTTTAATTGAATATTTTTTGTTACAGGTTTAGTGGGTTAATAATGAATTTTCTTTTTCTTTTTTTATTTTGTAAAAATTGTAAAGTAAAAGTTGTAATTATAGTAAAATTCCATAAAACTCTAACAATATTTTTTACAATTATTAGAGAAACATAAAATTGGAAATGATTTTTGTCAGTTTTAAAAAACATTTTCATCAAAACACTAAATTTCAATTCTATTTTCAAACAAAGTGTTATCTGTAATATCTAATACAATATTTACGAAAAATTCGTATTACGAAAGTAAATATTTTTGAATCTCTAACAGATTAACATATTTTTTAGTTACAATATTTGAATAGAAATAACTCTCAAACATATAGAATGCAAAATTTCTGAACATTTTATCGTAATACGGATAAAAATTCTATTTCCTTATTTTGTTAGAAATTTTGATAAATTTGATGTTAATTTAAAGTGAAAAAAATTTATTTAATAAACAATTTCACTAAATAAAAATTAAGTAGAATAACTGAACTTCTTTCTAAACGTCTTATCTGAAATCTAAATAGTCTTTTCTTTTAAATTTTATCGACAAATAAACTGGCTTCTTATTCCACTAAACATTGAACCTCAATTGTGCCCAATAGAAATCTGTGCTCCTAATCCAAACAGAAACTTCATGGGGAGGGGGACACTTAAAAATGTCCCCCATTCCGTTGATAGCTTTTTTTTTGCAAGTGTTATATTCTGTGTGTCTTTAACCAGCAATTAGGGTGTCTGCTACCGCTAATAACAACCACAAAGTACCCTTTCTCTAATTGTACCCACTCATCATACGGATGAAGCCGAACGCATAGTCGGACTACGTAAAAGTTATGGGCCCATACATTTCTGGTAGTTGTTCCAAACGTTTTGCTGCAAGACATTTGTGTACGAAGCCTCCACTGCAGCTGGACTGCAGCTGATGCTAAACTGTTCCCCACCAGAGCACTTGCGCTTCATTTCGGCATGTAATGATCTTTGTTTTAGGGTCATAAAACAGGGCATTAGCATTTTTGAAGGCAGGAAGGAAACGAGCGGGAAAACTGGGTCCCACTATTGATTTTTTTTTTTTTCTACACCCTCTTCCTTTTTCCAGACACCAGAAACATAAGAAATCTTTCCCTTCCTTTGCCCTCTAAATGGGGCCGGAGGGTAAAAATGCTCTTTAATATGTTTATCTAATGGATAGAAGGGGTAATAGGAACATTAATTTCACTTTAAAATTGCATTAAGCTTCTGCTGTAGTAAATGAAAAGCTTTGGGAAATAGAGAAATTTGGTTTGGAATTTTGGTTGGTTTGGAGAATCGGAAAAAAAATTAATGATAAAGCACTCGCGATTAATCAGTTTTGGTTAACTGCTGTTGCTTTGTTGCAGGAAGTTTTAGATGAATAATAATAATTATTAAAATAAAAATTAAAGAAAAACTGCTACGCAGTAATAATGCGTTTTTGAATTATGTGGGGAAAAACTGTTTTTGTATTATTCTACATTGTGTAGGATTATGAATGCGTGAATAGGATGTTTAATGATGTTCCTAAATACTTTTAATTGGGTAGTAATTATTTAGGATTAATTAAAGTGAAAAAAATGGTTATTAAAAAATTCTTTTATTTGTGCTTGTGTTTTATAAGAATAATCTGACGTGTAATGAAATGTTTATAAATATCAATTTGTTTTTTGTTTCTGGTAAAAAGCGTTTTTTAATGAAAATTTTTTTGTTACTGGCTTAGTGTATTAATAATGCATTACATTTTTATCTTTTTTTTGTGTATAAAAATATTCTAAACTAAAAATTGTAATTGTGGCAAAATGTCATAAAACTATACCTATATTTTTTACAATTATCAGAGAGCCATAACATGCGAAAAGATTGTTGTCTGTTAACAAGTTATTTTTTTTTTCATCAAAACCGAAAATTTCAATGCTATTTTTAAACAAGCTGTTATCTGTAATATCGCAACGGAATTACTACATACAAAATTGTTATTATAAATTCCACAAAAATAGTACCCACTATGTTTATTCTTATTTTGTGTCGTTGTGTCTAATCCTCAGTGTCCTGCAGTGAGGGATGCACATCTCATGGGTAATCTAGTCGTAGATGGGGTGAAAAGGCAGCTTGTGTAGTGATGGAGCACTTGCAGCTAGAGGTCGGACTTAGCTCCGTGTCGCTGAAGAAAGGTGTTCAGTGTATTTCGGAAGAATTTTTAGTGGAAACTACCCTGCATTTGCGAATAGTATGGGGAAACTCCGAAATCTCCCACCAGACAGTCCTTCTAACGATTGGCGTGGTTTGGTTTGTCGCTCTACGGTCATTTTTTGCACGCTTTATGCTAATTTAGATCGCGACGTACTACTTAATGTCGATTTCGAATCATTTACAAATATTCATGCATCATCCGACAGGATTCGGACCTAAAGGCCATGTTATCAAAGGCCAAAGTGCCCCAATTGGCCAACACGCCCGCTGCCAGTGTGTGGGAGGAAGCACGGTTACACTGTTTGTCTACATTTTCACTATGTTGGCGTATTTGACTTGCATAAATTTCATTCTAATGACTTGAAACACTTTTGATAGAAGCTTATACAACCTTGCTTTACAATAGTTACTAAATATTTATATAAAAAAAAAGTAAAATGTGTTGAACATATAATGGATTAATATATTTTATAAATATTATTTTTTACATACAATGGTAAGAATCGGAATAATCCTCAAACATATAATTTAACAGAATTTCTTAACACACTGAATCTTAATGTGGATAAAATTCCATTAAAAATTTCTGATAAATTTGATATTCATTTAAGTTTGAAAAAGCTATTTCATTGACTGTAATAAACAAATTGACTAAATAAAGCTTAGATAGAATAACTTATTTCTAAATGTCATATTTAAAATCGATACAATCTTTATATTCTTAAATTTGACATGATAACCACACGTTCTTCTCATTCCACTGTACATTGAAACAAAAATATTATCTGAATTGTGCCTCCCAGAAATCTGTGCCCCTAATACAAACAGAAATTTCATGGGTGCCTTTTAAAAATGCCCCGACATTCCTTTGATAGCTTTTCTTGCAAATGTTATATTCTGTTTGTCTTTAACCAGCAATTAGGGTGTCTGCACCACTAATAACAACCCCTAAGTACACTTTCTCTAATTGCACCCATTCATCATATTGATGAAGCCGAACGCATAGTCGGACTACGTAAAGTTATGGACCCATACATTTCTGGTAGTTGCTAAACGTTTTGCTGCACGGCATTTGTTTATGAAGCCACCACTGCAGATGGACTGCAGCTGATGTTAAACTGCCCCCCACCAGAGCACTTGTGCTTCATTTCGACCCTATAATGATCTCTGTTTTAGGGCAATAAAACAGGGCGTTAGCATTTTTGTGGGCAGGAAGGAAACGTGCGGGAAAACTGTGCCCCACAATTGATTTTTTTTTGCTCTACCCCCTCTTACTTTTTACCAGACAGCAGAAACAGAAGAAATCTTTCCTTCCTTTGCCCCATATAAATGGGGCCGGAGGGTAAAATGCTCTCTTTAATATGTTCATCTAATGGAGAGAAGGGGGTAATAGGAACATTAATTTTACTTTTAAAATTGCATTAAGGTTTTCGCTGTAGTAAATGAAAAGCATTGGGAAATAGAGGAAGTTGGTTCGAAAAGAAAAAAATAATAATAAAGCCCTCGCGATTAATAAATTTTAGTTAACTGCTGTTGCACCGTTGCAGGAAGGGTTAGGTGAAAAATAATAATAATTATAATAAAAGAAAGAAAAATAGTGCTATGCAATAATAATGTGTTTAGAATTATGTGGAAAAAACCTGTTTTTCGTATTATTCTACATTGTGCAGTGAATTATGAATGCCTGAATATTGTGTGTAATGATATTCCTAAACACTTTTAGTTGGTTAATAATCATTTATGAATAATTAAAGTAAAAAGATTATTGTTAAAAAAATGGTCTTCATTTATTTGTGGTTGTGTTTTATAAGAATAATATAGTGTGCTATGAAATAGTTATAAATAACAACTTTGCTTTTATTTCCAATCAATAAATGTTAATTTTAATGAAATTTTTTTCGTTACAGGCTTAGTGCCTTAATAATGAATTAAGTTTTTACTATCTTTCTTTTCTTTCAAAAAATATTCTAAACTGAAAATTGTAATTGTAGCAAAATATCGTAAATTCTATTTCCTTCATATTTTTTTGCAATTATTAGAGAAACATGAAATATGTAAATGTTGCCTGTTAACAAGTCATTCTTTTAAACTTTTTCAGAAAAACCCAAAATTTAAATTTTTAATTTTAAACAAGGTGTTATATTTAATATCTGTTACAATATTTAAGAAATATTTGTATTACAAAACTAAAAGTTGTTGAATCTCTAATGGATTAAAATATTTTTTTATTTACAATGTTTTGAATAGAAATAACTCCCAAATATATAAATTGCAAAATTTCTTAAAATTTTTATAGTTAAAAATTAATTTAAATTAATTCTGTTTAAATTTGTTCATTTAAGGTGAAAAAGCTATTTCAATAAACAATTTTACTAATTAAATCTTGAATAATTGAATTTCTTTCTAAATGTCATATCTGAAATTGAAATAATCTTATATCTTCTTTAAATTTCCATCAAAAATAATAATCAAAAATAAACTTTCTTCCCATTCAACTAATCATTGAAACAGAAATATGATCTCAATTGTTTCTCCCTAGAACTATGTGCTCCAAATCCAAACAGAAATTCATGTTTGCCTCTTAAAAATACCTAAGAATTCCTTTGATAGCTTTTCTTGCAAATGTTATATTCTGTGTGTCTGTGTGCTGGTTAAAGCAATTAGGGTGTCTGCGACCACTAATAACAACCCCTAAGCACCCTTTCTCTAATTGTACCTATTCATCATATTGGTGAAGCCGAACGCATAGTCGGACTACGCAAAAGTTATGGGCAAATACATTTCTGGTAGTTGCTCCAAATGTTTTGACTGCAAGGCATTTGTGTATGAAGCCACCACTGCAGATGGACTGCAGCTGATGCTAAACTGCTCCCACCAGAGCACTTGTGCTTCAATTTCGGCCCTATAACGATCTTTGTTCTAGGGTCATAAAACAGGCCATTAGCATTTTTGAGGGCAGGAAGGAAACGTGCGGGAAAACTGTGCCCCACAATTGACTTTTTTTTTTGCTCTACTCCCCTCTTCCTTTTTCCAGACAGCAGAAACATAAGAAATCTTTCCTTCCTTTGCCCTATAAATGGGCCGGAGGGTAAAATACTTTTAATATGCTTATCTAATGGAGAGAAGGGGGTAATAGGAACATTAATTTCACTTTAAAATTGCATTAAGTCTTCTGCTGTAGTAAATGAAGAGCATTGGGAAATAGAAGAAGTTGGGACGAAAAGAAAATAGTAATAAAGCACTCACGATTAATCAATTTTGGTGAACTGCTGTTGCACCGTTGCCGGAAGGGTTGGATGAATAGTAATAATTCTTATAATAAAAGAAAGAAAAAAAAAAAATTAGAATTATGTGGGACAAAACCCGTTTTTGTATTATTCTACATTGTATAGAATTATGAATTCGTGAATAAGATGTTTTATGATGTTCTTAAATACTTTTAGTTGGGTGGTAATCATTTTAGAATAATTAAAAAAAAAAAAAGTAAAAATGAGGATTATTAAAAAGTTCTTTTTTATTTGTTGTTGTGTTTTTATTGGAATAACTTAGTGTGTGATGAAATAATTATAAATAACAATTTGGCTTTTGCTTTCATGTGAGAATGGTAATTTTAATGGAATATTTTTCTTACAGGTTTAGAGTATTAATAATGGAATACGTTTTTATCTTTTTTTTTTTCTTTCTAAATTTATTCTAAACAAATAATTGTAAGTGTAGCAAAATGCTGTGAAACTGTACCTATATTTTTCTCGCAATTATTAGAAAAACACGAAATACGAAAAGGTTGTTGTCTGTTAACAAGTTATTTTTTGTAAACTTTTTTTTAATCAAAACCCAAAATTTCAATTTAATTTTTAACGCAAGTTTTTTTTTTTTTTTTTTTTTTTTGCAATATCTCAACTTGAATTACTTCCTAGAAAATTATTATAAATTATACAAATATATTAACCACTATGTTTGTTCATTTATTGTGTGTTGTGTCTAATCCTCAATGACCTGCAGTGCTGGACGCACATCTCATGAGTAATCTACTCATGGATGGTGGGAAATGTCAAGCTTCTGTTGTGATGGAGCACCCTTAGGTAGAAGTCTGAAGTGGCTCCGTATCGCTGAAACAGTACGTTACGCCTCCCGGAGAATTTTTAGTGGGAAATATCCCGCATTTGCGTATCGTGGGAGAGAAAACCCTGAAAGATCCCAACAGCATCGACTCACGAGGCAAGATGCTGAACATTACAAATGCCAACGAGAATCTCTTGTTTTTTGAAACAATGTCTACAACAAAGAAGCCAGCAGATTAAACCTCCAGCCTAATGCTCGCTAGTGGCGTTCGTTGCCACTGAGTCACAAAGCGGGCATTCATGTTTTTAATTCAAATATTAGAAAATTTTCAAAAATTTATTTGTGAATGTGCTGGTGAAATCTTCCCTTCAGTTCTACTACTGGGCTTCCCTTTACTTCCAAAGTTTCGTCATAGAAACTTAAGAAAGTTTCAAGTGTTTATTTTTTCACCTTTACACGATCTTCAGTTTTAAGTTACTCCAAAGTTAAATATGTTTTGTAGTTGACAAAATGTTTTCAAATAAATGGACGAATAGTTAGCTTTCTGAACTGAGGTAACATCCTTCATACATGAGAAAGTTAACGTGTCTATATTAAATTTGTAGTACTTCCATTGGATTTGAGATAGTCTGTAAAAAAGTGTGTTTCTCCATGTTGCCCAGTATTCGCTTTAAATAGACATCTTATCACCATCATTATCATTCAGCTTATATGTGATTTAACGTTGACCTACCGAAGCGATGACCCTTTTATAAAGGAAGAGGTTTTATAGGCATAGGCATCAAAGTTTAAATTTAAAGAAGAGCTTTACAATAGCATTTTTATTTATTTACAAATTTAAATTTAAAGCTTTATAAATCTTAAAAAGTTTTTATCTATTATTAAATTTATCATTTTTATTCTAAATAAGAAAATCACTTGAAAGAAGTAAACCCATTTTTTAATATACTCTATAAAATATTTTAGAAATACAATGGATGGTTGAGAAATCTACGTAAAAATAATAGAAAGGCTGATCTTTTAAAAGATGAAATTAATATATATATAAAGAGATGTGAGAGTAGTGTTAATATGCGCATACAATTGTAAAACAATATTTAAAGAATGTTTCAGCTTAGAATTTGCTTTACAAATGTAAAAAATGCGTATTTATGCTTTAACATGCTTTCGTGATGTAAAATATTGCATTTTAAATAAAAGAATATTAAGCGGTAGTAATATTAAAATGCAATATTTAGTGCATATTACTGAGTATAAACATATTGAATATAATTGACAAAATAATTTTATTTAAATATTTGTATTTCAATTTTTTTTTGTAATTTATCAATGCTAAAAGATTTGCTCATAGAATTCTACTGACTTTCTTTCTACTGACTTCTTCGCTCATAGAATTTATTCTGTTTTAGAGGTAGGTACTATTAGCGCATTGAATACATTCATCTAGAAATTAAATTTATATTCGTTAAACACATTGTGGTTGTTCTAGGGCGCAAAATCTCGCGGTATTTGCAATTCCTCGGTTACCAATCAGATGTGTGCTCTTCAACTCTATCGCAGTTAGGATACTGCCTCAAATAAAGAGCAGAGATCTAGCTTGAAGGATTCTTTTCGAAGGCTTTCTGAGTCAACGCATATTTCTTCCTTCAAGCCCTGTTAAACACATTGTGGTTGTTCTGGGCGCAAATCTTGCGGTATTTGCAATTCTCTGTTACCAGCCAGATGTGTGCTCTTCAACTCTATCGCAGTTAGGATACTGTCTCAAATAAAGAGCAGAGATCTAGCTTGAAGTATTCTTTTCGAAGGCTTTCTGAGTCAACGCATATTTCTTCCTTCAAGCCCTGTTAAACACATTGTGGTTGTTCTAGAGCGCAAATCTTGCGGTATTTGCAATTCCCTCTGTTACCAGCCAGATGTGTGCTCTTCAATTCTATCGCAATTAGGATACTGCCTCAAATAAAGAGCAGAGATCTAGCTTGAAGGATTCTTTTCGAAGGCTTTCTGAGTCAACGCATATTTCTTCTTTCAAGCCCTTCTCTGGATAAGTTTTTAAGAAACAAAGTATCAAGACATGGTCGTGCCCTAAACTCCAGTCATGAAGTATTGGATTTCACTACTAGTGATTGGGAATCTGTATTATCAAAGATATACAGGTATTACATTATTCTGCAGTCAGTGTCGGTTTCAGATAAAGCTTGTTCTGTCATTGAAATGTCTAAAGTCGATATGCCTTTTATAAGTGATTCATTATATGATACAATTATTGATCTAATATCCTCCACCTCGTTCAGGTCCACCCTCATCGGATTTACCATTCAGAGATTCACCTTCCCCACTAATGCAGAAGGGGGCCAAGCATCTGAGCCAGTAGAACTTGACGAGGACGAAATATAAGTCACCAGGGATTTATAACACTCTTGAACTGAGCTCTTAGCCTAGATTATCTCCTATACTATCTTCTTTTATTATGGTCATCCTGATCTTTTTTGCTAACAATGGAACATTCTTCTTCCTAACTGGAGGACAAAAATAGAAATTATTGTACAACTGTTTTTTGACCAAAAACCTTGCAACTCTTGTTTCTTCTTTTTGGATTTTATCTTCTCGTGTGATGTTCCAGGAAACATTAAACGTAACGCCAAATTTAATTCCTCAGATTTTCCATCTTTAATCAGATCAGCCTCCTTAAATACCAATAATCCGGTCTCTTCCTGGCTGCATGTAAGTTTTTCTTTGAAATAATAAATAATAATAAACGGAATAATAAATTTGGAATAATTTAGCCGCCTCGCCCTAGTTAATGCCGAACATATTTGGACTTTTTAACTCAAATGCAGATGCAGATATATGCCCAAATGCAATGGTCTTGGTCAATTCAGATGGCCTTCAGGAACAAATCAGGAATCTATAGAAAAATGAAGCACTGGCCTATTGCCCCGAGTGCCAAGAGGAAGGCAGAAGACGGTTCGAATCAGTGCTGACTTGACTACAGCCGACGCAAATATCTGGGGAGCCACGAGGAGGCTAGGTGCACAACTTTAGAGTGATCAGAGGTTATAAGTTGCGCATTACGCTCTCTGAACTGAAGCAAACACTTCACATTGTACTTTTGCCACAGAGTCATTCAGAGCACTAGGCACTAGACAGAAATTGCATTGTGTATACCCCGGCCATAGCAATTCTTTGCTTTTATATTATAGGATTCCCTTAGTCCATGCCAGTTCTGGATCTGCTGTTAGTGGTCTGCTGAAACTGGTCTGTTTAGGCTGAGGCTTGGTCCTCCTCCTTACCTACCTTACTTCCCTTACCTACTTCGTTCTACTGATAAAGGGTGTTCACTTTGGAGATTTGTGTCAGAAATATCTATGGACAGGCACGGAAATCATACTTTTTCCTTCGAATTTGCAAGGGCCAACAAGAAGCCCATCGGTCGCTGCAAAGACGAGTATCCTTATCGGACGAGCCATTTCCAGAGATAAGTTCCAGTACTTCCTGGCTATATCCCCTTCCTTCATTTTTTACAATATCTTTTGTAAGCATTATCAATTTTATACTTCAAAAATGAAACACTAAGTATTTTTTTAATTATAACTTATCGTCATTTTAAACAAGCAAAAATAAAAAAAAAAATTTTTAAAGTCAATTCCTATTTTTTTCCCACTATATTGCAGAAAATCTTTATAAATAATTTTCATTCATTTTTTTAAGTTTATCTGGTGCCATCTATTGGTAGATATATGCAACTTAAATCTAAAAAAAAACAACTAAAATTAATTAATTAAATTTAATTACTGAATTAATATTTGAATAAACTGTATTAACATCAAGTGTCATCCACTACAAGTTAAAAAAAAATGTATTTGAACTTGAGTGAATAAATAAAAAGTATTTTATTAACGATTGAAAATTTGAACAAGATATATATAGGGAGAATGTGAGCTAATAGAAGGAATTGAAAAATAGTTTTTATTATGAATTCAATAAATTATTTAAATAAAGAACTAGAACTTAAAATGCATGAAAGAATATTTTAAATGAATGGTTTTCTACAACAATTAACTTTTAAAATTTACAGAAAACTTAAAATTTCCCTACTGTAAATTTAAAAAAAATATACCTTGATTATATTAATTCTTTCAGTTTATATACAGAAGTTCAAAATAAATAAAAATGAAATTTAGTGTAAGCAGATAACTCAAAAATAATATTAAACAATTTGATAACTGAAATGATTAAAATTATTATTTTTTTATTTTAAGGTTTTCCATATATCTTAAAACATAAATATATTCTAAGCGAAATAAAAATAAGATACTTTCATTTGATGAATATAATTAATATCTAAATTTCTATCACAATCATCTGAGAACATAATTCTGATGAATATTTTTAATGAGAAAAAATATATATATTGTTCTAATTACTTCAATAATTTCTTGATTATTTATTAAATAATGTATTGTTTTTTAAAAATAATTCTTTAATCTGTTAGCGTCAAAGTAATTAAATTAATTTATTCGCTTTAATGCGTAACAAAAATATTGTTAAAATAATTGAAGCATTAAAGATATTAAAACAAAGCATTACACATTATTTTAAGAGACTAATTAGTGTAATGTTTAGAGTGAAGTTCATTTTTAATCGTTGAAGCCTTATTATTTGTAAACTACAAAATTTTTTTTAAAATAATTATTCAGAAATTATTTACCCTTTTGAATAAATATTTATTTAAATTTTCTTAATTACATTTAATGTTCAATTCTCTATTTATGCTTTATTCTTATTTTTATGAAAAAGAAAATATTTCCTACGTTATATAAAATGCAAATAAGACAAATTAATTCGAAAATCAAATAACGTTTCGATTGAGTACATATTTAGATTCCCCCCTTCCCCCCCAGTTAAATATTAAAAATCAACAATTTAATAACTGCTTTGCGGTTTAGATTTAATACTGCCAATATTTTTCCTCTTTTTACTTTTTTTTTCAAAAAAAATCAGACAAAGGAATTTATCTAAAAATGAAAAATTCAAATTTTATATTTTAATAAATAGTTAAATTATGTTGCTTTATTTTTAATCAAAATGTTAGAAAATACTTAGAAATTTTTGCTGTTACTTATAAGCAGACGTGTCTGAACTTCAATAATATCATAATATATATTTTTCTTCTTCATTATTGCAACAGGCCTTTGGTAGACCAAGGTATCTGTTTATTGGTATATTTCGAAACATGAGATGTTTCTATTTTTACAGGAGTAGGGTTATCAATCCTACGCCCAACAATCATATTATATTAGGACCTATGTTTAAGGTGGTTTCGAACCACTACAAAAAGCGTCCATGGCGCCGCCAGGGACTTGAGTCTGTGGCATTAAGAGTCCGGGCGCTAGTCACTCTCATAATACTATATATAATATTTTGGTAATTTTCGTTTAGAAAAATATAGACGTATATATTCCGAAAGATTTGCGTTCATTTTATTATACGATCCCTATAATCTTCTTATTTCTAAGCAGTGAAACAATGGCTTGATTGTAATGGATTTATTTTATTAAAATTTTCAGATTTGATTAATTAAAAATATTAACTACAAAATTCTCCTTTTTGGCTTTACATCAGACAAACATATAATGGATTTCTTTTTTCAGTTCCTTCTATCAGCTCACACTCTCCCTATATATATCTTGTTCAAATTTTCAATCGTTAATAAAATACTTTTTATTCCTCCACTCAAGTTCAAATACATTTTTTGAACTTGTAGTGGATGACACTGGATGTTAATACAGTTTTTCAAATATTAATTGAGTAATTAAATTTAATTAATCAATTTTTTTTTTTTTTTTAGTTTAAGTTGCATATATCTACCAATGGATGGCGCCAGATAAACTTAAAAAAATGAAAGAAAATTATTTATAAAGGACTTTCTGCAATATAGTGAAAAAAAGTAGGTATTGAATTAAAATTTTTTTATATATTACTTGTTTATATATTAAAATTAACTCGTAGTTAACTCAAGTTATACTGATATTTGACATGAAAAGTTCAACGGTAGGCGATTATGAGGCAAAAGGTACCTTCCGTGAGGACTTTTAAGGGCAACTATACCTCATTTGTACCTCTTTCGAGAAAAATTCCCATCATGCAGTTTAATTGATTATACGAGACATTTTTGCATCAGCAATGCTAGTTGTCATCAAATCTCCTCGTTTCTGAAATGACCTGATGGCCAATTGGTTAGCGCTTTGGCCTTTACTACCACATGTTTCAGGTTTGCATCCTGGCGGTGGCATGAATAGTTTTGTTAGTGGTTAGGAATCCACGTTAAATTGTAGGTTTCGGCCTTATTAACCCCAAAGTATGAAAAAAAGATCGTAGAGAGACAAACCAAACCTCGTTTCTGAAAGAAGTGATTACAACAGTTGATGCAAACACATTAGAATTTGAGCGTTGCTGTGAATTTTATCATTGGATCATACATTAGTGCGAGAAAAAAAGTTTCGATTTTATTAGTGTTATAAATTATAAGAATGCGAAATATAAAAGCACAAATATTCTAATAAATATTTTTCAATTTTACATATCAGATTTATTATTTTATTGTAATTATTAACATTAAGATAAATAATAATTTATAAGTATGAATCCATTTGAATTTTCTATGAAATTTCAAAATTTAATTTTGAAAATTGTAATCTTGCTGTTCTGCAATACAGAGACAGTTAATCTTTATGCCATAATCAATGACTGTACCACTGTTACTCATTTAGCACTACCCAAGAGGCCCGTATAGCTTGAAGATATGCTATGAAATCTAAAATATAGTTTTCGTAAGACCTATTTGTTAAAATACTAACCATAAACTTTGATTCCACTTTTTCACTCATAAGTGGTTTTGTGCCCTTTTATAAACTGCTATTTAAAATTTCATTTATAAATATTTTTTATCTTAATTTTCATGCTTTCTAAAATAAACAGATTTATTTTCGAAAACAATTTTTTTGATTAAACATAATATTAAAAGTAGCTGTTAGTCTACATAAAATACTGCCTTCCCCTCATATTGCTGGAATTTCATAAATTATACCAGAGATGGCTAATTTGTGCAACACTAGTAATCTTCTACCAAGTGTCAGACTCAAAAAATAACAATAATTCCATGACATTCACAAAAAATAATTAAAATTAAGAGATAGAAATGGAAGTTGCAAAATAATTTTGTCATCATCGGTTATTTAAATAATTATTTTCTGCCGATATTGTCTGTCAAGCAAAAATAAAAATAACTGCTAAATAATATTAATTAGTTTTAGGAGGGTAAAGTATATTTTTATAGTTTTTTTCTTATAAATTAATTGATGCAAGGTAAGTATTTTTTTGCATCAATTAAAAATTCAGTTAAGAAAATTGCAGAATATTCACATTTTAACTTATGAATTGCTGATATGCTCCTTTCTTTTTCATTTCCTTAACTTGAAAGAGTAATACAGGCAGTTAAAAATAAAAGAACAACGTTGCTTGGGGGCATAACGGAATTATTCTTCAAAACTCTGCATTGCGTTCTATATTCTCAAAGCCCCTTTCTAGAGATCTGAAATAAAAGATGTTTCGACATACTTAAGGTTGAAAATAATTACGTCAATCTGTTTTGTAGAAGAAATCTTCTGAAAGAATCTCGAATCAGAACAGAAAAGAAAGCATTCCGCCATGCTATTAGAAAAATCCTTTCCTGACTTCTTAAAGAACACTTCACAAAATATATGTACTTAAATTCTAAAATCCGATGCATTCTTTTTCCCCAGTTCGGAATATGCCAATCTCAGTCCATTTACATGCAAGAGCACCAGAAAGGCAAACAGCAAAAAGAAAGTACGCAAAAAAAGTTACTTCCAATCTCTTCTTCATGCGAGATGTCTTTGGAGTTCTTTCTCTTCGTATTTGGACTACTTAAATCTTTTTTAATATTGACAGAGTCTGTTAGCCGTGAGTGTGTGTGTATGTTTTTTTCATAGCTGTTGCTTCCTATTACATGCTGCGCAAAGCCTTCTCGGGTATTAAAATGGGATTTTTGCATTCGCAAAGAAGAAAAGTTTTGAACTTAAAGGGAGGGGAATAGTGTCGTACATGGAAATGGCAACATGTCTAATGTTTTTCTAAAATTTCAAAATCTTGCTATGAAATTGTGTACAGTGCTTGAAATGTAAGTTTGTGTGGAAAAATAAATGTGCATCGGAGGATTTTTCTGACAAAATAAAATGTCTTATTTATGAAGATTTAAAAATATGAGTTGCATTTGAAAGTTCTAAATGCAAGTGGCCATTTTGTGAAAGTAAATATTTTGTAATTTTTGCAAAGTATTTTGAAATATGATAAGCATCGCTTATATCTGTTTCCGAAATAAGTTAAGGTAAAGGATTTAACATTAAAAAGTTAAGAATTATTTTTTAAATTAACTTTAATGCTAAATATATTTTTGATTAATAAAATATTTTAATGAATTTAAAAAAATCATTTAAAACATTGTTTGCTTAATTACTTAACACAATTTCTGAAGCAATTTAAATGTATATGAATAAAATACATTTAAAATCTGTTATAAATATGTTTCAAGTTAAGTTATTAATAAATTTTGAATAAAATTCAAATTTAATTAAATCAAAGATAAAAATAAGAATAATTTTTTTAATGTTTTTTATTTATGTTTTTACTCATCATTTTATATTTACCCTATTTAATCCATTTGCATATTTATTTTATTAAATTTATTATTCTATGGTAAAAAATCAGACATTTGATTGAGATACATATTTATTAGTATTTGTACTCTGCTGTATTAAAATAAAAATGGAATTAGGAACTTCATGGAATTATGTATTTTTTCTAATAAATAATAATATTTGATTATCGTTATGCTAATAAAATGAAATCAGTATGGATGTCATGATCAGTCTATCACCAAATACAGAAATGTGTTAAGTTGAATAAAAACTTTAGTAGATCAAATGATATTAATAAATAAATAAATTATTTTATTTGAATTACGATATTATACAAAAATTAATAATAGTTTTAAATGAAAAAATTAGAAAAGTGGAATTTATTTCTATGTCAAAAGACATTCTTAGAAGGGCAACTAAGAACTTGCATTGAGAGCAATCGGCAGTGATCAATATTCTTCACGATTACTGTCTTCCCTTTACTGGCATATAAGTATATTTAAATTAAAATTCATTTATTAAAATTGCAGAATATTCCCATTTTATGTTATAAATTACTGATGTGTTCATTTCTTTCTCATTTCCTTAACTTGAAAGAGGGTAATGCAGGCAGTTAGAAATAAAAGGAACAACGTTGCCTGTGGGCATAACGGAATTGCTCTTCTGTTTTTCTCTAACTGTTCTGCATTCTGTTCTGTATTCTCAAAGCCCCTTTCTAGAGATCTCAAATAAAAGATGTTCGTCATACTTAAGATTGAAAACAATTACAATTAATCTGTTTTCTAGAAGCATCTTCTGAAAGAATCTCGAATCAGAACAGAAAAGAAAGCATTCCGTCATGCTATTAGAATAAATCCTTTCCGGCCTTCTTAAAAATACTTCACAAAATATATGCACTTAACTTCTAAAATCCGATGCATTCTTTTTCTCCAGTTCAGAATATGCCAATCTTAGTCCATTTACATGCAAGAGCACCAGGCAGACAAACAACAAAGAAAGTAAGCAAACGTTACTTCCAATCTCTTCTTTATGCAGATGTCTTTTGGAGTTCTTTCTCTTCCGTATTTGGACTACTGAAAACTTTTCTAATATTGACAGAGTCTGTTAGCTGTGAGTGTGTGCCATGTTTTTCATAGCTGTTGCTTCCTATTAGGTGTTTGCAAAAGCTTTTTTCGGGTATTAAATGGGGATTTTTTGCATTCGCAAAGAAAAAAAACTTTTTAAAATTAAAGGGGGAATAGTGTCGTGCATGGAAATGGCAACATGTTTAATGTTTTTCTAAAATCACTAAATTTGGCTATGAATTGCGCAGTGCTTGATTTGTAAGTTTGTGTGGAAAAATAAATATGCATCGGAGAATTTTGCTGACGAAATAAAACGTCTTATTTGTGAAGATTTAAAAATACGAGTTGTATTTGAAAGCTCTAAATGTCAGTGACCATTTTGAGAAAGTAGACATTGGTGCTTTTTACAGAGTATTTTTAAAGTAATACGATAAGTATTCGCTTAAAACTGTTTTTAAGGAAATAAGTTAGCCAGGATTTATAATTTAAAAGTTACGAATTAATTTAAATAAATTTAATGCTAAATATATTTTAGATTAATAAAACTTTCTTAGTGTATTTAATTTAGGAAATCAATTAAAACATTATTTACTTAACCTAATTTTGAATAAATTCAAAAAGTATATCAATTAAGAACATTTAAAATTCTGTTAAAAAATATGTTAATGTTAAGTTATCATTAAATGTTTTTGGAAAAAAAATTAAAATTGAATATTAAAAATTTAATTCAATCAAAGATAAAGAAAATAAATTCTTTCCAGAAAATAATAAATAAATAAATTTTTTTCTAATGTTTTCCATTTATGTTTTTCCTCATCATTTATGTTTACCAGATTTAATCAACGTACAGATTTATTTTATTAAAATTATAATTCTATCCTAAAATCAGTCATTTGGTTGGGTTAGATGTTTATTATTATTTTCCTTTGATGTATTAATTCCCATCCGTAATCTATTATTTAGGAAAAAAAAAATGAATTAGAACTCCATAGAATTGCATTTTTTCTAAAAAATATTAATATTTGATTATCATTTTACGTTATTACACTGAAATCAGTATTATGACCAATCTACCATCAAATACAGAAATATATTATGTAGAATAAAAAAAAAAAAATCAAATGTTATTAATAAATAAATAAATAATTTTATTTCAGTTATGATATTATGCAAAAACTAATAAATTTTTAAATGAAAAATTACAAAAGTGGCCTTTTATTTCTATGTTAAAAGACATTCTTAGAAGAGCAGCTAAGTACTTTCATTGAGAGCAAGTGACAGGGACAATTATTTTATAGATGTCATAAACTCTTCACGATCACGGTTTTCCCTTTATTGGCATATAAGTACACTCAAGAGCCAAAACATTATGACCACCTGTCAATAACGAGTTGACTCACCTTTGGGGCGCAACACAGCTTCAACCCGCCTTGGCATGGATGCCACAAGTCCTTGGTAGATGGCCGGAGACAGATTGTACCAGATATTTAAGCAACGGTCACGCAAATCGGAGATATTGCGAATTGGTGGTCTTTGAACTCTGAGCTGCCGTCCCTGGACATCCCAAATGTGTTCCATCGGATTGCGATCCGGTGAGTTAGGCGGCCAGGATATTAACTGGAATTCAGCATCATTATCCTGGAACCAATCCAACACAATTTTAGTCTTGTGACAAGGGGCATTGTCCTGTTGGAACATTCCATTTCCAACTGGAAAACAGAGGCCATGTAAGGGTGCAACTGGTCCGCAATGATGTTCAGATATCCTGTAGCAATCATGGTCTGCTCTACCACAACCACGGGTCCCAGAGACGCCCAAGAGAACGTTCTCCAAAGCATAATACCGCTACCACCGGCCTGTGTATGACCTACTGTACATTGAGGGAGCAACTGTTCGCCTGGAAGACAGGGTATCCTGACACGGCCATCGGCGTGATGAATGACAAACCGTGATTCATCTGACCAGGCAACTCTCTCCCACTAATTCTTGGACCAGTCACGATGTTCCCGGGCCCAGCGCAGGCGCAGTTGGCGATGACGCTTGGTCAGAAAAGGCACACGAAGTGGGACGTTTGCTGTGTAGCCCCATATCCAACAGTGTCCGCTGAACAGTGTGCTCCGATACTATTCTACTTGGCCCTGCATTGTATTGGGCTGTCAGCAGAGCCACTGTATGGATCCGGTTTTGCTTCACCATGCGAGACCGTCTCCGACGACATTTTCTTTGATAGCGTGTGTACGTCCAACACCATGTCATCTACTGCTGGTTTCACCGTCATTCATCCACTTTGCATAAGTACTAACAACTGTAGATCGCGAACAACCCCGACTCGTGCAGTTTCGGAAATACTTGTTCCGAGCCTTCGAGCCATTACAATCTGCCCTTTATCAAAGTCGCTTAGATCCGCAGCCTTCCCCATCACACACAGAAGTAAGTGAACGAAGGATTCTTCAGACTCTCCAGCAGCAGTTAAATACCACTACCACCTGATCAGGTGCCTTCCCCGTCATCCAGGCGAGTTCATTGCAAATGTAGGGGTGGTCATAATGTTTTGTGTCTTGAGTGTATATTTAAATTAAAAGTCATTGATTAAAATTGCAGAATATTTGCATTTTTAGATTACGAATTGCTGATATGCTCATTTCTATTTCATTTCCTTAATTTGAAAGAGTAATGCAGGCAGTTAGAAATAAAGGAACAACATTGCCTCGACACATAACGGGATTTTTCTTCAAAACTCTGCTTTGTATTCTGTATTCACAAAGTCGCTTTCTAGAAATCTCAAATAAAAGATGTTTCGGCATACTTATACATTAAGGTTGAAAACAATTACGTCAATCTGTTTCCTAGAAGCGTCTTCTGAAAGAATCGCGAATCAGAACAGAAAGAAATCATTCTGTCATGCTTATAAAATAAATCCTTTCCAGCCTTCTTAAAGAGTAACACACAAAATCTATGTACTTGACTTCCAAAATACGATGCATTCTTTTTTCTCAGTTCGGAATATGCCAATCTTAGTCCATTTACATGCAAAAGCATCAGAAAGACAAATAGCAAAGAAAGTAAGCAAAAGTTACTTCCAATCTCTTCTTCCTGCAGATGTCTTTGGAGTTCTTTCTCTTCCGTATTTGGACTACTTAAATATTTTCCAATATTGACAGAGTCTGTGAGTTTGGTTGTTTTTTTTTCATAGCTGTTGCTTCCTATTACATGCTGCGCAAAGCTTTTCGGGTATTAAAATGGGATTTTTGCATTTGTAAAGAAGAAAAGTTTTTAAACTTAAAGGGGGATAGTGTCGTACATGGAAATGGCAACATGTCTAATGTTTTTCTGAAAATTTCAAAATCTTTGCTATGAATTGTGCGCTGCTTGAAATGTAAGTTTGTGTGGAAAAATAAATATGCGTCGGAGGATTTTGCTGACGAAATAAACCGTCTTATTTATGAAGATTTAAAAATACAAGTTGCATTTTGAAAATTCTAATTGCAAGTGGTCAATTTGTTAAAGTTGGTAAAATTGGTATTTTTCAAAGTATTTCGAAATATGATAATCATTCTCTTATAACTGTTTCACAGAAATACACTCAAGAGCCAAAACATTCTGACCACCCCCACACTTTGCAATGAAATCGCCTGGATGACGTGGAAGGCACGTGATCAGATGGAAGTGGTATTTAACTGCTGCTGGAGAGTCTGAAGAATCCTTCTTTCACTTACTTCTGTGTGTGATGGGAAAGGCTGCGTATCTAAGCGACTTTGACAGAGGGCAGATTGTAATGGCTCGAAGGCTCGGAGCAAGTATTTCCGAAACTGAACGACACGTGGGTTTTTTTTCGCGATCTACACTTGTTAGTACTTATGCAAAGGGGATGAATGACGGTGAAACCAGCAGTAGACGACATGGTGTTGGACGTCCACACGCTATCAAAGAAAAAGGTCGTCGGAGACGGTCTCGCATGGTGAAGCAAAACCGGATCCATACAGTGGCTCAGCTGACAGCCCAATATAATGCAGGGCCAAGTAGAATAGTATCGGAGCACACTGTTCAGCGGACACTGTTGGATATGGGGCTACACAGCAAACGTCCCACCGTCTGCCTTTGCTGACCAAGTGTCATCGCCAACTGCGCCTGCGCTGGGCCCGGGAACATCGTGACTGGTCTGTGGATCAGTGGGAGAGAGTTGCATGGTCAGATTAATCACGGTTTGTCATTCATCACGCTGATGGCCGTGTCAGAATACGCCGTTTTCCAGGCGAATAGTTGCTCCCTCAAAATGTGCAGTAGGTCATACACAGGCCGGTGGTGGTGGTATTATGCTTTGGGAACGTTCTGTTGGGCGTTTCTGGGACCCGTGGTTGTGGTAGAGCAGACCATGAATGTTTCAGGGTATCTGAACATCATTGCGGACCAGTTGCACCCTTACATGGCCTCTGTTTTTCCAGCTGGAAATGGAATGTTCCAACAGGACAATGCCCCCTTGTCACAAGGCTAAAATTGTGTTGGAGTGGTTCCAGGAACATGATGCTGAATTCCAGTTTATGTCCTGGCCACCTAACTCACCGGATCGCAATCCGATGGAACACATTTGGAATGTCCTGGGACGGCAGCTCAAAGTTCAAAGACCACTAATTTGCAATATCTCAGGATTTGCGTGACCGTTGCTTAAACATCTGGTACAATCTGTCTCCGGCCATCTACCAAGGACTTGTGGCATCCATGCCAAGGCGGGTTGAAGCTGTGTTGCGCGCCAAAGGTGGGCCAACTTGTTATTTACAGGTGGTCATAATGTTTTGGTTCTTGAGTGTAAGTTAAGAAGGATTTAACATTGAAAAGTTACGAATTATTTTTAAATATCTTTAATTCTAGATATATTTTAGATTAATGAAATATTTTTAATGAATTTAATTTAGAAAATCAGTTAAAACATGTTTTGTTTAATGATTAACCTAATTTCGATTCAATTAAAAAGTATATGAATGATGTACATTTAAAATCTTATAGATATGCTCATGTTAAGTTAACATTAAATTTTTCTGAAAAAATTTAATGGAATATTAAAAATTAATTAAATTAAAGATCTAGAAAATGAGTTCCTTTTTTTTAATATTTTCCATTTATGTTTTTATTCCTCATTTTATGTTTACTATATTTTATCTATTTGCAAATATAGTTTATTAAAATTTTTTAGAAAAAAGCCAGTCTTTATGGTAAATTTATTATTATTTGTCCAATCATTTAGTTGGGAATAGAATATTTATTTTATTATTTGTCCTCTCAAATACATAAATGTTGTAATAAAAAATAAATAAATCAAATGTTATTAACAAATAAATAAATTATTTTATTTGTGACATTTTGGTTTTAAATTAAAAAGTGAGAAGGTGGGAGTGGCTTTATGTTATTATGTCAAAAAACATTCTTAGATTGACAACTAAGAACTTTGCAATGAGAGCAAGCGACAGTGATAATTTTTTTATAGATGTCATAAACTGTTCACCATTACAGTCTTCCCTTTATTGGCATCCAAGTATATTTAAATTAAAATTCATCGATTAAAATTGCAGAATATTCGCTTTTTTAGCTTATTAATTGATGATATGCTCATTTCTTTTTCATTTCCTTAACTTGAAAGAGTAATGAAGGCAGTTAGAATAACGGAACAAAGTTGTCTGGGGGCACAACGGAATTGTCCTGTTTTTATATAACTGTTCAGCATTCTGTTCTCCATTCTCAAAACCCCTTACTAGATATCTCAAATAAAAGATGTTTCGCCATACTTAAGGTTAAAAAAAAAATTACGTCAATCTGTTTTCTAAAAGAAAAGAATTTCGAATCAGAACAGAAAAGAAAGCATTCCGTCATGCTATTAGAATAAATCCTTTCCTGCCTTCTTAAAGAACACTTCACGAAATATATGTACTTAACGTCTAAAATACGATGCATTTTTTTTTTTTCCAGTTCGAATATGCCAATCTTAGTCCATTTACATGCAAAAGCATCAGGAAGACAAACAGTAAAGAAAGTAAGCAAAAGTTACTTCCAATCTCTTCTTCATGCAGATGTCTTTTGGAGTTATTTCTCTTCCGTATTTGGACTACTTAAATCTTTTCTAATATTGACAGAGTCTGTCAGCTGTGAGTGTGTGTCATGTTTTTTTTTTCATAGCTGCTGCTTCCTATTACATGCTGCGCAAAGCTTTCTCGGGTATTAAAATGGGATTTTTGCATTCGCAAAGAAAAAAATGTTTTTAAACTTAAAGAAGGGGTATAGTGTCGTACATGGAAATGGCAACATGTCTAATGTTTTTTTTTAAATTTCAAAATCTGGCTATGAATTGTGTACACTTCTTGAAATGTAAGTTTGCTTGGAAAAAATAAATATGCGTCGGAGGATTTTGCTGACGAAATAAAACATTTTATTTATGAAGATTTAAAAATTTGAGTTTTATTTGAGAATTCTAAATGCAAGTGGCCATTTTGAGAAAGTAAATATTGCTATCTTTTAAAGTATTTTGAAATAGGATAAGCATTCGCTTAAAACTTTTTCATGGAAGTAAGTTAAGTAGCATGTAACATTAAAAAGTGACGAACTATTTTAAATAACTTTAATACTAAATATATTTTAGATTAATAAAACTTTTTAATGGATTTAATTTAAGAAATCAATTAAAACATTGTTTGTTTAATTACTTAACCTAATTCGGAGCAATTTGACAAGTATATATATGATGCACATTTAAAATTCGGTTATAAACATGTTCATGTTAAGTTATTATTAAATTTATCTGAAAATGTTTTTAAATTTAATATTAAAAATTTAATTAAATTAATGTTCAAGAAAATGAATCGTTTTTTTTTAATCAGTTTACTATTCATTATCAGTCCACCAAGTACCTAGTTGTAACAGTAAGTGAAATGAATTGCAAACAATACAATAAATTAGGGTTACCTCATTTGATGACTTATCAATCATTTGGCACCACAAAAAAGTTTCCAAATCCCACGCCAGTATTTTGATTTGGTCTATGTTTTTAATCATCATTTCATGCTCATCAGATTGAATCGATTTGCAGATTTATTTTATTAAAATTATTTCTCTATATTAAAAATCAGTCCTTTGGTTGTGATAGATATTTATTAATTCTCTAAGCAATTTATTATTTAGAAAAAGTGAAAAAGAAGAGGAATTAGAACGTCATGTAATTTTATTTCTTCTAATAAATAACAACATTTGTTTATCATTTTATATTAACAAAATGAAATCTGTATGGGGGCATGACTACCACCAAATCTAGATATGTATTAAGTTGAATTAAATATCTATAATAAACTAAGTGTTATTAATAAATAAATAAAAAATTTTATTTCAATTCTGATATTAGGCAAAAATTAATAAAAAATACGAACGATCAAAAATTTTAAGAGTAAGAAAAAAAGTGAGTGTCTTTTTTTATCCCTATGTCAAAAGAAATTCTTAGAACGGAAACTAAGAACTTGCATAGCGACGGTGATCATTATTTTATAGATGCCATAAATTCTTCGCCATTACGATCTTCCCTTTATTGGGATTGTCCTACAGAACTACGATTGGATGACTTATTTTTCTTTCTTCCTGAAATTTCAAGAAGAAAGAAACTCTGAGAACAATTCTAAAGCGGTAATCATGTATACATTCTATTTTAAAATGTTGTTAAATTTGTTAATAAAATGTTGTTGAAATTTCAAGAAAAAAAGAAACGATGAGAACAGTTCTAACACGGTAATCATGTATATATTGAATTTTTAAAATGTTGTTAAAAATTATTTAATAAACAATGGTGAAAAAGAATTATTTCTGATACTTCCATTCCAATCTTAATTTTAATTATTTTTGCATGTTCAAATTTAAATGATTTTATTTATTTTTATATAGTTTTTTGCGTCAAAGAAAATTGTATAAATATTTTCAGTCTTAAAAGGTTAAAGAATTTAATGATTCGTTAGAATAATAGAATTTAGAAGGTTGAATTTTTTATATTGTAATTTTTAGTTCTTGCTGAAAATAATATTGTTCTCAAAATAATATTGTTTGATATTGCAAGGTTGTTCTTCAAGAGAATAAATAGTAGTGGATTCAACAATAATAATCTATTAACAAGAAATATTTATCTGTATTTTTAAAAAGAAATACACAAAATATTGTAAACAAAAATATAATTCAAATTTGCTTTTCTTAAAACTAAAAATAAATATTTTTTAACATAAGAGATAAAAGCTTTTAATGATTCATTAGAATAACGATATTTTGAATGTCGAATTTGTACACTTGTAATTTTTAGTTCTTGCTGAAGTAGCGAAATACATATTCATATCTTTATGTCTAATTTATTTCTTTTATCTATAATACATTTTCTTTATCCATTATTTAATTAAATTTTCAATATTAGATTTTTCCAAAAACATTTAATAGTAACTTAATCTGAACATATTTATAACAGAATTTTAAATATACGTATTTCACATACATTTTAAACTGATTCGAAATTAGATTAATAATTAAACAAGTAATGTTTTAGTTGATTTCCTAAATTAAGTTCATTATAAAAGTTTTATTAATCTAAAATAAATTTAGCATTAAACATACTTAAAGTAATTCGTAACTTTTAATGTTAAATCCTGCTTAACTTATTTCCCTAAAACAATCATAAGCAAATGCTTATCATATTTCAAAATACTTTCAAAAACTATCAATGATTACTTTCTCAAAATAGCCACTTGCATTTAGAACTTTCAAATACTACTCGCATTTTTAAATCTTCGTAAATAATATGTTTTATTTCGTCAGCATAATTCTCCGATGTGTATTTATTTTTCCTCACAAACTTACATTTCAAGCACTGCACACTTCGTAGCAAAGATTTTTAAATTTTAGAAACACATTAGATATGTTGCCATTTCCATGTACGACACTATTCCCCGCTCCCTTTTCTTCCTTGGGAATGCTAAAATCCCATTTTAATATTATCGAGTAAGCTTTTTGCAGCATGTAATAGGAAGCAACAACTATGAAAAAAGCATGACACACAAACACACAGCTAACAGACTCTGTCAATATTGGAAAAGATTTAAGTAGTCCAAATACGGAAGAGAAAGAACTCCAAAAGACATTTGCATGAAGAAGAGATTGGAAGTAACTTTTGTTTACTTTCTTTGCTGTTTGTCTGTCTGATGCTTTTACATGTAAATTGACTAAAATTGGAATATTCCGGACTGGGAAAAAAATAATGCGTCGGATTTTAGAAGTTAAGTACATATATTCTGTGAAGTGTTCTTTAAGAAGGCAGGAAAGGATTTTTCTAATAGCATGATGGGAGGCTTTCTTTTGTGTTCTGATTCGAGATTCTTTCAGAAGACGCTTCTAGAAAACGGATTGACGTAATTGTTTTCAACCTTAAGTATGCGGAAACACCTTTATTTGAGATCTCCAGAAAGGGGCTTTGAGAATACAGAAACGAATGCAGAACATTTATAGAAAAAGAGAAGAACAATTCATTTATAGCTGCAAGCAACGTTGTTCCGTTATTTCTATCTGCCCGCATTTCTATAAGCTGAAATATGAATGTTTTGCAATTTTAATTACTTGAATTTCTATTTAAAAATACTTATCTTGCATAAATTATAATATATTTAAAATGTTACTGTTATTTAGTATTTTTAGTATTGTAGTGTTATTTAGTATTTTTAGTAATGTAGTGTTATTTACAACTACTACTCTCTTTAGAGTAAGGATGAAGCACAAACAAAAATATGAAAAATTAGACAGTTATCTCTGTTATTTTAACACAGAGAAATAACTTTAATAAAATAAATCTGCGAATCGATTAAATTTGGTAAGCATGAAATGATGAATAGAAACATGAATGGTAACTGATAAGAAGAAAAGAAGATTCCTTTTCTTTATTTGTGATTTAATTAAATTTTTAGAATTAGATTTTATATTTTTTTTTTTTCCAAAATTTTAATAATAACTTAACATGAACAAAATTATGTTATAATTAATGTACTCCATTCAAATACATTTTAAGTTGAATTGAAATTAGATTAAATATTTAAACAAAAAATGTTTTAATTGATTTCATAAATTAAAAACGTTAAAAAAAGTTTTATTAATTTAAAATATATTTAGCATTAAAGTTACTTAAAATAATTCGTAACTTTTTAATGGTAAATGCTGCTTAAATTATTTCCATTAAAAGTTATAAGAAAATGCTTATCGTATTTCAAAATGCTTTGATAAACAACAAATGTTTACTTTCTCAAAATGACCACTTTATTTAGGATTTTCAAATGCAATTCGCATTTTTAAATCTTCATAAATAAGTCGTTTTATTCCGTCAGCAAAATCTTCCGATGCATATCTATTTTTCCACACAAACTTACATTTCAAGCACTGCACAATTCATAGCAAAGATTTTGAAATTTTAGAAAAACATTAGACATGTTGCCATTTCCATGTACGACACTATCCCCCCCATCCCTTTAAGTTTAAAAAACTTTTCTTCGTCGCAAATGCAAAATCCCATTTTTAATACATGAAAAGCTTTGCGCAGCATGTAATAGGAAGCAACAGCTATGAAAAACATACACACACTCACAGACTCTGTCAATATTGGAAAATATTTAAGTAGTTCAAATACGGTAGAGAAAGAACTCCAAAGACATCTGCATGAAGAAGAGATTGGAAGTAACTTTTTGCTTACTTTTTTGTTGTTTGTCTTTCTGATGCTTTTGCATGTAAATGGACTAAGATTGGCATGTTCCGAACTGGGAAAAAGAATGCATCGGATTTTAGTTAAGCACATATATTTTGTGAAGTGTTCTTTAAGAAGGCAGGAAAGATTTATTCTAATAGCATGACGGAATGCTTTCTTTTTCTGTTCTGATTCGAGATTCTTTCAGAAGACGCTTCTAGAAAACAGATTGACGTAATTGTTTTCAACCTTAAGTATGCCGGACTTATATTTGAGATCTCTGGAAAGGGGCTTTGAGTATACAAAACAAAATGCTGAAGAGTTTGCGAGAAACAGGATAATTCCGTTACGCCCTAGGCGACGTTGTTCCATTAATTCTAACTGCCGGCATTACTCTTCAAGTTAAAGAAATGAACATATCAGCAATTTATAAGCTAAAATATGAATGTTCTCTGCAATTTTAATAGCTGAATTTTAATTTAAAAATTAATTATCTTGTATCATACGATCTTTTAAAAATATTAATGCTATTTAGTATTTTTAATATTGTAGTGTTATTGAGAAAAACAGCTACTACTCTCATAAGAGGGAAGCCTCTAAAAATAGGAAAATTAGAGAGTTATCTATTTTATTTTTTAACATGGAGAAATAATTTTAATATAAATCTGGTAAAGCATGAAATTCTGAGTAAAAACATGAATGGTGAAAAACATGAAACATGAATGATGAGATGAAAAAAATATTTGTTTTCTTTATCTTTTATTGAAGTAAATTTTTAATATTCAATTTTAATTTTTCCAAAAACATTTAATACCATTACTTAACATGAACACATTTATAACAGAATTTTAAATTTACTTAATTCATGTACTTTATAAATTGACAAAACAATGTTTTATTTGATGTATTAAATTAAATCTCGTTAAAAGTTTTATAAATCTAAAATAAATTGAGCATTAAAGTTACTTAAAATAATTCGTAACTTTTTAATGTTAAATGCTCTTTAACGTATTTCCATGAAAAAGTTATAAGCGAATGCTTATCGTAATTCAAAATAGTTTGAGAAAATACCAATGTTTACTTTCACAAATGGCCACTGGCATTTAGAATTTTTGAAAATGCTTTTGCATGTAAATGGACTAAGATTGGCATATTCCGAACTGGAGAAAAAGAAGGCATCGGATTTTAGAAGTTAAGTACATATATTTTGTGAAGTGTTCTTTAAGAAGGCAGGAAAGGATTTATTCTAAAAGCAGGACGGAAGGCTTTCTTTTCTGTTCTGATTCGAGATTCCTTCAGAAGATGCTTCTAGAAAACAGATTAACGTAATTGTTTTCAACCTTAAGTATGCCGAACATCTTTTATTTGAGATCTCTAGAATGGGGCTTTGAGAATACAGAACAGAATGCAGAACAGTTTGAAAAAACAGAAGAGCACCATTATGCCCAGGCAACGTTGTTCCTTTATTTCTAACGGCCTGTATTACTCTTTCAAGTTAAAGAAATGAGCATATCAGCAATTTATAAGTTAACATATGAAAGTACTTCAATTTTAATAATTTTACTTCAAACATACTTTTTATCTTGTATCAACTACGACCTTTTAAAAAAGTGTTGTATAGTATTTTTAGTATTGTAGTGTTATTTAGTAAAATAGCTGCTACTCTCATAAGATTAACAGTGAAGTACCACAAAAATATGCAAATTAGAGAGTTACCTATGTTATTTTGACATAGAGAAATACTTTTAATAAAATAAATCTGCAAATTCATTAAATCTGGTAAGAAAGAAATGATGTGTAAAATCATGAATGGTAAATTGACGAAAAGAAAAAAAGATTACTTTTCTTTATCCTTTATTTAATTAAAATTTTAATTATACATTAAAAATTTGTTTTCCAAAAATATTTAATAATAACTAAACATGGACATATTTATAACAGAATTTTAAACGTACTTTATTCATATATTTTTTAAATTGACTAAACAAACAATGTTTTAATTGATTTCCCAAATTAAATTCATTACAGAAGTTTTATTGATCTAAAATATATTGAGCTTTAAAGTTGCTTAAAATAATTCTGTAAGTTTTTAATGTTAAATACTGCTTAAAAGTTATATGCATGAAAAAGTTATAAGCGAATGCTTATCGTATTTCAATATACTTCGAAAAACAACAATTATTTACTTTCAAAATGGCTACTTTGCATTTAGAGTTTCAAAATGCAACTCGTGTTTTCAAATCTTTATAAATAAGATGTTTTATTTCGTCAGCAAATCCTCCGATGCATATTTATTTTTCCACACAAACTTACATTTTAATCATTGTACACAATCCATAGCAAGATCTTGAAATTTTAGAAAAGACATTAGACATGTTGCCTCTCCATGTACGAAACTATTCTCTCCCACCCCCCTCCCTTTCTTTAAGTTTTAAAACTTTTCTTCTTGGGAATGCAAAAATCCCATTTTTATACCCGAGAAAGCTTTGCAGCATGTAATAGGAAGCAACAGCTATGAAAAACATACACACACACTCACAGCTAACAGACTCTGTCAATATTTAAAAAGATTTCAGTAGTCCAAATACGTAAGAGAAAGAACTCCAAAAGACATCTGCATGAAGAAGAGATTGAAGTAACTTTTTGCTTACTTTCTTTGCTGTTTGTCTGTCTGATGCTTTTGCATGTAAATGGACTAAGATTGGCATATTTTCGAACTGGGAAAAAAAGAATGCGCCGGATTTTAGAAGTTAAGTACATATATTTTGTGAAGTGTTCTTTAAGATGGCAGGAAACTATTTATTCTAATAGCATGACGGAATGTTTTCTTTTCTGTTTTGATTCGAGATTCGTTCAGAAGACGCTTCTGGAAAACAGATTGACGTAATTGTTTTCAACCTAAGTATGCCGAAACATCTTTTTATTTGAGATCTCTAGAAAGGGACTTTGAGAATGCAGAACAATTAGAGAAAACAGAAGGACAATTTTTGTTATGCCCCCAGGCTATGTTGTTTCTTTATTTCTAACTTCCCTGCATTACTCTTTCAAGTTAAAGAAATGAGCATGTTAGCTATTTATAAGCTAAAAATATGAATTTTCTGCAATTTTAATGACTGATTTTAATTTAAAAATACTTTATCTTGTATCAATTACGTACTTTTAAAAATATTATTGTTATTTACTATTTTTAGTATTTTGTTATTTAAAACAGCTGCTACTCTCATAAGATTAAGGATGAAGCACCAAAAAAATATGAAAAAACTAGAGAATTATCTATGTTATGTTAACATACAGAAATAAATTTAATAAAAATAAATCTGCAAATCTATTAAATCTGGTAAGCATGAAATGATGAGTGAAAACAGGAATGGCACACTTATAAGAAGAAGAAAAATATTCCTTT
This sequence comes from Caerostris extrusa, assembly GCA_021605095.1. NCBI lineage: Eukaryota > Metazoa > Arthropoda > Arachnida > Araneae > Araneidae > Caerostris > Caerostris extrusa. The sequence continues at coordinate 12,983 of BPLR01020195.1, read as the reverse complement.
TTTAAATTTTATTTAATTAAATTTTTTATTTCAATTTAAATTTTTTTTCCAAAAATGTTTAAGAATAACTTAACATGAACATATTTATAACATAATTTTAAATTTACTTTATTCATATAATTTTTAAATTGAATAAACGAATAGTGTTTTAATCGATTTCCTAAATTAAATCCATTAAAAAAAGTTTTATTGATCTAAAATATATTTAGTATTGAAGTTTCTTAAAATAATTCGTAACTTTTAAATGCTGCTTAACTTACTTTCATGAAACAGTTATAAGCGAATGCTTATCATATTTTAAAATACTTTTTGAAAAATACCAATGTTTATTTTCTCAAAATGGCCACTTGCATTTAGGATTTTAAAAATGTAACTCTTATTTTTAAATCTTCATAAATCAGGACGTTTTATTTCGTAAGCAAAGTCCCCCGATGCATATTTATATTTCCACACAAACTTACATTTCAAGCAGAGCACAATTCATAGACTTGTTTTGAAATTTTAGAAAAAACATGAGACATGTTGCCGTTTCCATGTGCGACAACACTATTCACCCCCTATAAGTTTAAAAACTTTTCTTCTTTGCGAATGCAAAATCCCATTTTAATACACGAGAAAGCTTTTCGCAGCATGTAATAGGAAGCAACAGCTATGAAAGAAACATACACACACTCTCAGTTAACAGACTCTGTCAATATCGGAAAAGATTTAAATAGTCCAAATACGTAAGAGAAAGAATTCCAAAGACATCTGCATGAATAAGAGATTGGAAGTAGCTTTTGCTTACTTTCTTTGCTTTTTCTTTCTTCCTCATGCTTTTGCATAAATGGACTAAGATTGGCATATTCCGAACTGGGGAAAAAAGAATGCGTAGCGAAAGCATCAGATTTTAAAAGTTAAGTACATATATTTTGTGAAGTCTTCTTTAAGAAGGCAGGAAGGATTTATTCTAATAGCATGACGGAAGGCTTTCTTTTCTATTCTGATTCGAGATTCTTTCAGAAGACGCTTCTAGAACACAGATTGACGTAATTGTTTTCAACCTTAACTATGCCGAACATCTTTTATTTGAGATCTCTAGAAAGGGGCTTTGAGAATACAGAACAGAATGCAGAACAGTTAGAGAGAAACAGAACGACAATGTCGTTATGCAACCAGGCGACGTTGTTTCGTTATTTCTAACTGCCTGCATGACTCTTTCAAGTTAAAGAAATGACCATATCAGCAATTTATAAGCTAAAATATGAATAGTCTGCAATTTTAATAACTGAATTTTAATTTAAAAATAATTATCTTCCATCAACTACGATCTTTAAAAAATATTAGTGTTATTTAGTAAAACAGCTATTACTCTCATAAGATTGAAGCATCACAAAAATACGAAAATTAGAGAGTTATCTATGTTATTGTAACATAGAGGGAATAATTTTAATAATATAAATTTGCAAATCAATTAAATCTGATAAAAATAAAATGATGAGTAAAAAAATGAATGGTAAACTGATGAGAAGAAATAAAGATTCATTTTCTTTAGCTTTTTATTTAATTAAATTTTTAATATTCAATTGAAATTTTTTTTTTTTCAAAACTTTTAATAACAACTTAACATTAACATATTTATGACAGAATTTTAAATTTACTTTATTCATGTCTTTTTAAATTGACTAAACAAACAATGTGCTAATTGATTTCCTAAATTAAATCCATTAAAGAAGTTTTATTGGTCTAAAATATATTTACCATATAAGTGACTTAAAAACTAATTTGTAACTTTTTAACGTCAAATGCTGCTTAACTTATTTCTATGAAAAAGTTATAAGCGAAAGCTTATCATATTTCAAAATACTTTGAAAAACAACAAATGTTTGCTTTCTCAAAATGGTCACTTGCATTTAGGAATTTCAAATGCAACTCGTATTTTTAAATCTTCATAAATAAGACGCTTTATTTTGTCAGCAAAATCCTCCGATGCATATTTATTTTTCCCACTCAAACTTACGTTTCAAGAACTGTACACAATTCATAGCCAGATTTTGAAATTTTCAAAAACATTAGACATGTTGCCATTTCCATGTACGACACTATCCCCCCCTTTAAGTTTAAAAAACTTTTCTTCTTTGCGAATGCAAAAATCCAATTTTAATACCGGAGAAAAGCTTTGCAGTATGTAATAGGAAGCAACAGCTATGAAAAAAGCATACACACACTCACAGCTAACAGACTCTGTCAATATTGGAAAAGATTTAAATAGTCCAAATACGGAAGAGAACGAACTCCAAAGACATCTGCATGAAGAAGAGATTGGAATCAACTTTTGCTTACTTTCTTTGCTGTTTGTCTTTCTGGTGCTTTTGCATGTAAATGGACTAAGATTGGCGTATTCCAAACTGGGAAAAAAAGAATGCGTCGGATTTTAGAAGTAAGTACATATATTTTGTGAAGTGTTCTTTAAGAATTCAGCAAGGATTTATTTAAATAGCATGACGGATTTTTCTTTGCTGTTCTGATTCGAAATTTTTCAGAATACGCTTCTAGAAAACAGATTGACGTAATTGTTTTCAACCTTATGTATGCCGAAACATCTTTTATTTGATATCTCCAGAAAGGGGCTTTGAGAATAGAGAAGACAATGCAGAGTTTTGAAGAAAAATTCCGTTATTCCCCCAGGCGACGTTGTTCCTTTATATCTAACTGCCTGCATTACTCTTTCAAGTTAAGGAAGTAAAAGAAGCAAAGAGCATATCAGCAATTTATGAACTAAAATGTGAATTTTCTGCAATTTCAATAAGTGAATTTTAATTTAAAAATACTTATCTTGTATAAATTACCACCTTTTAAAATTAATTAGTGTTATTTAATATTTTTAATTTTTAATGACTGACTATATCTGCTTAAAATAATTATTTAAAAATACAATAGTGAAAAACAAATAATTTTGTTACTTCCATTATCGATTAATCTTAATTATTTTTTTATATTCAAATGTAAATGATTTTATTTATTTTTTAGTTTTTTTGTGAAAGGAATTTGAATAGTTATTTTCAATCATGAAAGATTAAAGATATTAATGGTTCGTTAGAATAACAGAATTTCGAAAATTGAATTTTTTAATACTCTTAATTTTTAGTTCTTTCTGAAGCAACAGATTACATATTTCTTCGAAACAATATTGTTTGCTGTTGTAAATGTGTTCTTTAAAAGGATATATAGCAGCTGATTCAACAATAATAATCAGTCAACAAGAAAAATTTATCTTTTAAGAAGGATATACACAAAATATTGTAAACAAATATATAATTAAAATTCACTTTTTCTTAAAACTAAAAATAAACATTTTCTATCATAATACATTAAAGCATTTCATGATTCGTTAGAATAACGGAATTTCGAATGTTGAATTTTTTAATCTTGCAATTTTAAGTTCTTGCTGAAGCAACGAAATACATATTTCTTCGAAACAATATTATTTGCTATTGTAAAGGTCGTTTTTAAGCAAATAAATAGTAGTGGTTTCAAAAATAATAATCTATTTATAAGAAAGATTTATCTATCTTTTTAAAAGGAATTACACAAAATATTATAAACAAAAGTATAATTCAAATTTGCTTTTCTTAAAAACAAAAAATAAATATTTTCTATCATAAAATATTGAAGCATTCAATGATTCGTTAGAATAATGGAATTTCGAATGTTAATTTTTTTATACTTGCAATTTTTAACATAATTTTTTTTTCTTCCTGAAGCAAACGAAATATATATTTCTTGGAAATAATATTATTTGCTATTGTAAGACCGTTTTTAAGAGAATAAATAGTAGTTGTTTCAACAATAATAATCTATTAACAAGAAAAATTTATGTGTCTTTTAAAAGAGGAAATACACAAAATAAAATATTATAAACAAAATTATAATTCAAGTTCACATCTTTTAAAACTACAAATATTCAATAATAAGAATATGTAAATAGAAAAGAACTCTATTGTAACCTTTATTTGTTACGAATGAATTTTATAATGAAATGAATTTTAAATTGTAATAGAAAAAATGTACATTTGACAATTTTCATTTTTTAAAACTTTTTAGTGAGAGTGCTGATTTATAAGCGCAAGCTATTTTCTGAAAACACATAAAAAGTAATATTTCCTAATAAATTATTTGATGATAGTTTACAAAGATACTTACTTTATAGGGTTTTATTCACATAGGTGTTTTTCTTACGAACAACTTATGTCATAAATACAATACAAGTTTATTTTCAGTTTCAGAACTATTAAATGCCTTTAAAAGTTTTTTTTTTTATTTCCGGCTGACATATTTTTAATCTGCAAATAAATTTAGAAAATTTGTCATTCTTCCAAAAAAAAATATAAGTCTAAAATTTTTAATTCATCTATGTTCAGAGTGAAAATGGAAAACGATAAGTTTTTTAAATGTGATAAATATTCTTCGATTAAGATGAATTTAAAATTATAAAACCTCAAACGCAGATCTAAGACGATAAATACGTCCAAATGAAAACGATCACAGAAAAAAAAAATTAAATAAAAATAAATAAATAAATAAAATAAAATCAATAAAAAAAATAATAAAGTAAGATAAAGTGAGTCAAAATTTTTAAAAATGTTAAATTGTTATGTTGGACGGGCTTTCCAAATTAGAATAAAATAATATTCTAAAAATCCGCGTTAAGATGGGTTTTTTTCAATTTTTTGAAGCCTGTTACATTGATACCATATGTAGAAATGCGTATTTTAGGGTCCATCGCTGTGTAAAGGAAATACAGAAGCCTAGGGAGCCACGAAATTAAAGACGCTATATAAATGTCCAGTAGTAAAAAAAAGGATTAATACTTAATTGTTTAAAACAAGCAGGAGTTGACGAGATAACACTATCTTGTGAAAATTATGGATATGATTAAAGATATAAGTACTAGAAAACTTTGCAGAAAAATGAAAAGTGTCATTTCAAAAAGAATGTATTAGTTTCAATCAATAAGCATTAATTGATTAAATTTCAATAAACTGGAACACGAATAAATATTTTATTCAATTACTCATAGTCTATTATTATGAAGTACACAACTACTGTTAATTAGATTTTATAAATATTCAACAATAAAAATATACATATATTTAATTAACATAATATTTTAATATTTATATTTACTGGAATAATAAGAAACATCATGCTCTATTGTAGTTTAGTGGTTAATGGTAAGGAGGCCTAAATTCGAATCCGTTTGTGGTCTTAGTTGAAGTGACTGCTTTTAGGTAAGAAGAGACTCGATGTTCATTGTGTGTAGAGTTTCAAAAAATAATCGGACTGCCCGTTTTTTCTTTTGGGAGTGAGTGTGTGTTTTTGATTTACTTTCATATAACACGCAAATTTGAGACGATTTCCTCTAAATTTTTAAAATTTCATTTTTAATATTATCCCTACATAGCCTGACTGTAGAATGTTTACAGTATTCGTAACAACAACAACAGACAACAGCAGCAGCAATAATAACAACATCAACAACAATAGTAACCAACAATAACAGTAAAATAGACAACAACAAAAACAGCAGTAACGACAACAGTAACAATAACAACATCAGCAACATAAGGTTGCGTTTGGTTTGTCGCTCTATGGTCATTTTTTGCTTACTCTAGGCTAACTAGACTGGGACCTACAGTTTAATAACAACAGCAGCAGCAGCACTACCAGCACCAACAACAACAGCGTTGGAAATGATTAGAAGAAATAAATATTGACAACAAAATTTACAATATTAATAATTAAATCATCCAAAATTTATATTTTTGGAAATACGCGTTTAAATGTCTTATAATTTCAATAAAACTTTTTAAATTCAAAATTACAAAAATGTTCTGCAAATATTTTATGATCATTAATATATAACTAGTCGTTTTAATGTACATAGAAAACTTTGTATCAAAATAATAACATGAAGTACAGACAGATAAACATTGTGACAGGAGAGTTTCATTATGTAAAACCCAAAATTTAATTAAAAATCAATTTCAAATTTAATTAAAATTATTTAAATTCAATAATTATTTAAAATGTAATATGGTTGTAACATAAATATTAATTTTCTTAAAATATCTTCATCAAAGAAATATATATAGTAACGATTAGAAAGATTTTAAATAAACCGTTACATTTTACTGCAAAAATGTTTTATTTTACAGTTATTAAAACTCAGGTAAAATTAAAAAGAAAAATGTTCAATTGTACCTTTTAATTCCACTGCCATCCTCCAGTTCAATAAATCTTAAATTTTGAAAGTAAAAAAATGGAATACTTATTTATCGTTTGGTAGAGAAATACCGAGAAAGAATATTTCCTGCAAAATTAATTAGATTTGAGAATGTTAAAAATGAAATAACTGCTGTAATGATTAAAACTTCGAATTCGAATTCTTAATTGCTTCAAATTAATTGAATTAAAAACATGAAATCTGATTTCTACTTTCTCTGAATATAAAATTGATCTGAAATGAACGAAGTTAATTACAAAGTTATTTTTTTCTAATTTTTGTCTTATGCGTTCATGCCTATTTCGATTTCAATTTAAACAAATTTTCGTGGATATGTCATTAACTATCATAATTATAAATTATTATTTTAATCTTTCCTTTTAATGTTGAAATTTTAATTAATGGGGAATAACTAAGCACTATGAAAATTTATTATTAAAGAGGATTATTGTACTTAAATATTTTATGTCATTGGGAAATTGATAAACCTTTTTCTGATAATAGCAATATTTTCTTTGCAAAGTGCAGTTCTAAGCTATGCTAGAATTAGAATTGATTAGATGATAACAATATTGCTGACAATCATCATTTGCTATTAATAATAAATTTTAAATAGTCTAATATTTAGTTCCTGCGATTATTAAAAAGTTTGTTGTGATATATATATATATATGTATTATAAATTTCAAATTCTTGATTAACGAAAATAAATATTTAAAAAGAATTAATAATAATTGTACATAAACACTCTGTATCTGTTTACAGCTGTTGGAATTAGAATTGATTAGATGATAAAAATTTTGCCTCTAAGTTTTTGATAATCATCATTTGCTCTTAAGGTTTGGTTTGACTTGTCACTCTACGGTCGTTTTCTGCACACTTTGCAAGCTAATTAGACCGAGACCTATAGTTTATTGTGGATTCCTAACATCTAACAAACATCCATGCCACCGCCAGGATTCAAACCTGAAGCCTGTGATACCAAAAAGACCAGAGTTTCTTCCGGGAGGGTGTGTGTGTTTTTCATTGATTTCCATATAACACGCAAATTGCAGACGATTTCCTCTTAATTTTTAAAATTTCTTTTAATGTCCTCCCTTCATAGCCTGCCTGTATACTGTTTACGTATATGTAATAACAAGAGAAACAGCAACAGAAGCAGAAATAACATCAACATGAGTCACAAACAGCAATAACAGTAAAAGCAACAACAACAAAAACAGCAGTTACGGTAGCAGTAACAGTAACAACAAAAGCAACAAAAAAGCAATAGTAATAATAATAAATACAACAACAACAATAGCATCAACAACAATAGGAACAATCATCAATAACAGAGAAAACAACAAGAAAAACAGCTGTGACGACAACAACAGTAACAATGACAACAGCAACTGAAGCAATATTAAGAACAGTAACAGCAACAACAATAACAACAGTAGTAGTAATAAACATCAATAAAAAAGCCACAAAAATCAAAACAGCAGTAACAACAACAGTAACAGTAACAACAACAACACGTAATTGTAAGACTTAATAACAACAACAACAGAGTTGGAAATGACTGGCCGAAATAAATATTGACAACAAAATGTACATAATTAAAAATTAAATTATACAAAAATTATTTATATTTTTAGAAATAATGCTTAAATGCATTATAATTTTTTAATAAAAGCTTTTTTTTTAAATTCAAAATGCGAAAAGTTCTACAAATATTTTATGATCATTAATATATAACTAGTTATTTTAATGCACACAGAAAACTTTGTATAAAAATAAAAACATATAGTATAGAGACAAATATGCATTATGTTGAGAGAGTTCCTTTTTATAAAGCCCATAATGTAATTAAAATTCTGTAAAATGTAATATGGTAGTAACATAAATATTAATTTATTTAAAATATTTTCATCAAAGAAAGATACTTAGTTGCATTTAGCCAGATTTTTAATAAAACCATTATATTTTATAATAAAAAAGTTTTACTTTAAAGTGATTAGAAATCAGGTAAAAATTAATAAGAAAAATGCTCAATTGTACGTTTTAATTCCATTGCCATCCTCCAGTTCAATAAATCTTAAATAAAAAAAATAAAAAAAATGGAATACTTATTTATCGTTTGCCGAGAAATACAGAGAAAGAATATTTCCTGCAAAAATTAATTAGATTTGAAAATGTTAAAAATGAAAGAACTGCTGTAATGATTAAAACTTCGAATTCGAATTCTTAATTGCTTCAAATTAATTGAATTAAAAACATGAAATCTGATTTTTACCTTCTCTGGATATAAAATGGATCTGAAACGAACAAAGTTAATTACAAAGTTATGTTTCTCTAATTTTTGTCTTATGAAGTTCATGCCCATTTTAATTTTAATTTAAACTTATTTTTGTGGTTATGTCATTAATTATCATAATTATAAACTATTGTTTTTAACATTTACTTTTTAATATGAAATTTTAATTAATGAGAAGTAATTAAACATTATGATACTTTTATTATTAAAAGAAGATTATTGTACTTAAATATTTTTTATATCATTGTGAAACTGATAAACCTTTGCTGATAATAGAAATCTTCTTTATAAAGTGCAGTTCTAAAGATATATCTGTTAGAATTAAAATTGATTAGATGATAAAAAATATTGACTCAAAAAATTTTCGATAATCATCATTTGCTCTTAAGATTTGGTTTGGTTTGTCGCTCTACGGTCATTTTGTGCAAATTTTAGGCCAATTAGACCAGGAATCTACAGTTTCATGGGATTCCGAACCACTAACAAACATCCATGTTACAGCCTGATTCGAACCTGAAGCCTGTGGTTCCAACGACTAGAGTTTCTTCCAGGAGGGAGTGTGTGTGTTTCATTTATTTCCATATGACACGCAAATTGGAGACGATTTCCCTAAATGTTTTAATTTCTTTTTAATATCTTCACTTCATAAACTGCCGTTAGACTGTTGACCTATATGAAACCTAACAATAAGAAAAAATAGCAGCAGCAACGATATCAACAACAACAGTAACAAACAGCTATAATAGTAAAGGAAACAACAACAAAAACAATAGAAATGGCAGCAGTAACCGTAACAACATCAACAACAGAAGCAATAGTAAGAACAGTAACAAACAGCAATAACAGTAAAAACATCATCAACAACAACAGTTACAGTTACAATGTCAGCAACAGAACCAATAGTAAGAACAGTAACAACAACAACAGCAATATCATCATCAGCACCAACGACAACGTTGGAAATTATTAGAAGAAATTTCATCACAAAATTTATATAATTAAAAATTAAATCATACAAAATTATTTATATTTTTAGAAATAATGCTTAAATGGATTATAATTTTAATAAAGCTTTTTTTATAGTTCCAATATAATTTATGATCATGAATATATAACCAGCTGGTATAATGTACGTAGAATACTTTATATAAAAATAATAACTTGCGAGACACTTTTTGTAGAGAGAGTTTCTTTTATGCAAAACCATAATGTAATTAAAATTCAGTAAAATGTAAGATGGTAGTAATATAAATATTAATTTACTTAAAATATCTTCATCAAAAGAAAAATACTTTGTTTTTATTTAAAATCTTTCTAAATGTAACTTTGTATTTTACAGCAAAAAATGTTTAATTTTAAAGTAATTTAGAACTCAGGTAAAATTAATACGAAAAATGTACGATTTTACCTTTTAATTCCGTTGCCATCCTCCAGTTCAATAAATCTTAAATTTTAAAAGTAAAAAATGGAATACTTATTTATCGTTAGGTCGAGAAATACTGAGAAAGAATATTTCCTGCAAAATTAATTAGATTTGAGAATGTTAAGAACGAAAGAACTGCTGCAATGATTAAAACTTCGAATTCGAATTCTTAATTGCTTTGAATTAATTGAATTAAAAACATGAAATCTGATTTCTACTTTCTCTGGATATAAAGTTGATCTGAAATGAAAGTTAATTACAAAGTTAAGCGTTTCTCTAATTTTTGTCTTAAGTGTTCATGTCCATTTCAATTCATTTCAATGTAAACTTATTTTCGTGGTTATGTCATTGAATATCATAATTATAAATTATTATTTTTGATATTTCCTTTTAATGCTGAAATTTTAATTAATGCGGAATAACTAAAACATTGTGAACATTTATTATTAAAGAAGATTATTGCACTTAAATATTTTTATATATCGTTGGGAAAAACTGATAGACATTTGCAAATAATGCCAATATTCTCTTTGTAAAGTGCAGTTCTAAAGATATTTTTATTAGAAGTAGAATTGATTAGAAGATAAAAATATTGTTTCCAAATTTTAGACAATCATCATTTGCACTTAATGACAAATTTTAAAATAGTCTAATATTTAGTTCTCACGATTCTTAAAAAAAAATTTTTCAATGGCATAATATTTTTTTATAAATTCCCAATTCTAGGATATGAAAATGAATATTTTAAAATAATTAATAATAATGGCTCATAAACACTCTGAATCTGGTTTTCCATTTCATAATTAAAATATTTAATTTTCATCATCTAATTCTCTGACGCTCGGTGCTACAGGTTTTATGTTCGAGAACCAGCGATACCATGGCTGTTTGTAATGGTTCGAATCTATTTTTAAACCGTGTGAAATTCTAGTCTAATATGACTGTAGAGCGTTGGGAATTAGCTGACAATTCTACCTCGTAAAAAGAAAATGTCTCTGAATCTCATCTCATGTTTCTGAATCTGCAAATAAACAGTCGGCCTTGGCCCACTATGGGGCTTTTGCGCCAGAGAAGAAGAATAATTTCCATAATTTTATTTATACCTTGACATAATATTTATATCTTAGTGCTATACTATATAATTGGTATATTTTAGTATTATGAAGCTTGACATAATTGGTATATTTTAGTACTATACCCTTGACATAATTGATAAATATTAGTACTATACGTTTATATAAGAGCTTGTGTTTGTGAGGTGTGTGTGAGGTTTGGGTATAGTAAAACTACTACTATGCCCAAAAAATAAAACCAATTTTCAATTTAAATTTCCCGAGCATATAGAATTTTAATTTTTTCTTTTTTAGGTTGCTGGCACTGTCTTTGACATCTGTGTGAAAAATTGACGTCAAAATATTCATTAGTGCTTGAGTTATGCTTGGCTTTGTGAGACGCCAAAAATAATTCCGGCAATTTTTGAAATGTTGTCTGAATTGAGCAAAAAGAACTTGCGTTAAATTTTGTTTGCGGAATGAATATTCGGAAGCGTATAGAATGCTGCAGAAGCGTATAGAATGCTGCGGAAGCGTATAGAATGCTGCGGAAGCGTATAGAATGCTGCGGAAGCGTATAGAATGTTGTAGAAGGCATTGCACAACGGAGGCATAGTTTTAGTAATTTATTGTTGATACAAAACACACTACAATCTGAACGCTAACAGGTATAGAATCTGAAAGACTAGAATCACCCATACCTTCAAACCCATTGAAGAACTGTCTGCAACATAGTACACTTTTCGATATCATTTGTCAGGTTTAAAATTGAATTCCCTCAGTTCAAAAAGCCTGATGCGCTGATGAACGGGATTCCTCAGACTGATTCATAAAAGATATGTCTATAAATTATCGAGAAACTCCAATACAATGCGCATTGCAAAATTCGTTGTCTCCAATAAAGCTCCCGTCACACACAAAAAGACAGAAAAAAGAAAGAAAGTTATACACAAACAAAAGGCTTTTCCATTTTCTCTGCAGAAGAAAAAATAGGGCAATATTTCAAGTCTCCAACCGTTTACATTCTTTTATTGCTACCACAGACGCACAAAAAGGGCATCCTCCAATCAATAGTAATTAAGCGAGATATAAGCCAGAAGTAACGATCACCATCAAGAAGAAAACTCTCCAGAATTGTGAGGAGAAAAAAAGAAATGAAATGAAAACAAGGACTCTTTGATGGGAAGGGGGGGTCGATGGAATACCAGTAAATCATCTTAGCATCGCGAGACAAATTTAGTTGCAAAAAACAGATAAAAGGAGCATGACAATTGAATCACGGAATCAATAGGGAAACGAATTAACCATGGCATCTCATGCGCGAAAATTGCCATTGCCATTATAATGCGCTCAAGAACAGAAGTCTCTTAAGTGTTCGAATTCCTTTTTTTTCCCGCCGTTTGGTGTCTGCAATAAAGAAACTGGACCCTTTGGCGTAATGCGCAATGTATGAATCGCACACGCAAAGAACGAAAATTGCTTTCTCTGTCCTAATGAGGTAGATGATAAAGAAAATGAACATAATTAAAGGTATGCGGGGAAAAAATATTGTAATTTTAGGAGGTCGTTAAAGCTGGGTGCTTAAGCGAAATTAGCTTATCTTCACAAATGGCGTGTGGAAAAAATACCCGCTTGGAAAAGAGGTGCAGTTAAGAAGGATTAGGGATTTTTGTCTCGTAATCATCTTTAAAGTTCTAAGAAGATTTTAAATGTTTTGGATGATCCTAGAAAGTCATAGAATGATAAAGAAAGCCTATTATGGTTCTGTATAAAGCATAATTGTTGTACTCATCTTTTTTCTTGGAACTTATTATTAGCTTATTGACTTTTTTATATTTTCTTTCGATAAAAGTATAACTAACAAAAACATGTTTTGCCAAGTCATTATTAAATTTATTAAAACACGACAATAAATGTAAGAGAGGAAAATATTTATGAATAAGC
>BPLR01020194.1:0-31516 GCA_021605095.1 Caerostris extrusa | reverse complement strand
GGTTACGTATTGCTAACAAGTGTTTTCAACTATGAAACCTTTAGAAAGAATTATTTCAGGAGTAGACTGACAGAGGAGCATGCAGGACTCGTTCCTTGCAGACCGGCACACACATTTCGCACCTCACTATAAGGAACTTTTAAAAATGAAATCGCAATTTTATTCATCTCACTAACCTATTTAAATTTGTAATACTTTGTATATTGTTTTTGTGATATTTTAGAAAAATTTATTTTTGGCCCGGCCAAACATTTTTTTCTCGATTTTTTGGCCCGCGACCGAAAAGAGTTTGCCCATCCCTGGTTAAGTGTAGAATGTCGTCTCTTTGATAATTCAAGTAAAATTCGCAAATTGTTGCTTTGAACCTTTCGTCCATTTCGAATTAGTAACTGAATTACTACTGTGTCCAAAAAGTAAGACCGATAAAAACTCTTTATTTATTCTTCCAAATTTATTTCATCGCCTTCAAAGTAATCCCCTCCGGACACAATGCACTTATAATAACGCTTTTTCCAATCCTCAATGCATGCTAAAAAGTCATCGGCAGAGATGACCTTCAAAGCGCTCGGCGATTCATGTTGCATCTCTTCAATCGACTCTGAAACGGTGTCCCCCGAGTGGTCTTTTGAGATTTAGGAATAAATCTCAGAAGTCGCATGGTGCTAAATCAGGTGAATACGATGGTTGTGGAATGATATAGATTTCCTTTTTCGCGAAAAAGTCACGAAGAATGAATGCAGTGTGAGCTGGCGCGTTATTATGATGCAAAAACCAAGAGTTGTCTTTCCATAAATGTGGTCTCTTTTGCGAATAGTTGCACGCAAACGACGCATAACACTCAAATAATATTCTTTATTGACAGCTTGTGTTGTGATGGAAGATAGGGTGAGGAACGGAAACGGACGTACATGCTCAGAGTACCTATGGGGTAAATATACCCCGAAAATCTCCACATAATCATTAGTATAGTTAAATTCTACATTATTGAAATGACATCGTGAATTTAGATAAAAAAAGAACAATTTACGCGAATAAGTTAAATAATAAAAAGCAAAAGAAGTAAGTTAAGTTACTCAGGTACAATTAGATTCCGTCACACGCGTTTCCCCCACAGACGGTCAGTGAATTAATGAAAATTAAATTAAAATAATACATTAAATTAAATAATACATAAAATAATTACATTAGAAATGAAAATATTTAACTCTATTAAAAATTTTAGATATCATTTAGGGAAAAAGGAATTTACGATAGCCAGTATTTGTGTCAGTTTTGCCCATTTTGAGTCCCACGAATTATTTTTAGACGTGGGAAGTGGACTCAAACGCCGCATCGTAGATAGCTCTAGGTCTTTTCAATTCCTACTATTAGTTCACACGGGGCCTGAATGGCCGAGTGGCTAACGCTCGGTACCACAGGTTTTCCTCCCGAGTCCCGGCGGTGCCATGGGATGTTGTAGTGGTTCGGAATCCACTTTTTAAAACCGTAGGTCCCGGTCTATCATGATCGTAGAGAGAGCGTTGGTGAGGGCATTGTTACTCCACGTACGTGGCTTATCTTCAAGTTACACGCGCCCCCCTGGGTAATGCGAAGAGAGTAACGTCGGTGCAGTGCTTGTCTTAAGGCATCCAAGACCAAGTTGCCTAATGTTTGCCAGCTGCATTAGAAAGAAACTATTAGTTCACACTCTCCCTGTACATATCCCCTGTTAATTAACTATCTTGTTCAGATTTTCAATCGTTCATAAAATACTTTTTATTCATCCACTCAAGTTCAAATACATTTTTTTAACTTGTAGTGGATGACACTTGATGTGAATACAGTTTTTTCAAATATTAATTTATTCATTAAATCTAATTAATAAATTTTAGTTTTGTATGGGAGAAAAAAATTTCTCTTCTATAAGATATTTAGCAGGCTATAAATTTAGGAATAAATACTGTCCGTGGCGAAGCGGTAGACAGCTGGAAAAAAAAAAATTCTTTTTCGTTCTGGGTTCTAGTCTTGAGTGGAGGAAGGAACAAAATGGAAAATGAAACATGCGAATAAATGAGTGACAGAGATGGAAAGTGTGTGTATGTGAGAGAGAATTTTTTTTCTCACTTAAAAAAAATGATTGAAAATTATTTATAAAGGACTTTCTGCAATAGAGTAAAAAAAAAAAAGTAGGACTTGACTTAAAAAATTTTTTTTTTTACTTGTTCTAGAGCTACTGGACACCAGGACCGTATACAGGAATAGTGCGCATAGCTTCATTACGAATCTGAGGGCATTTATCATGAAAAGTTTTTGAAATTTTGAATATGTAATCCATTATCGAATGAAGATCAAGGTCTTTATGGATTTGTTTCCATCCAACAAGCCACGGAGCTTAACTATACTTAAGGTGAGAACTATACTGTGGTGATGACAGTGTCCATCCTAACAGACGAGTAAAAACAAAAGAAGTGGCCGTTTCTGACAACTTTCGTACCGATTACGGAGTACCAATAGGATATGTCCCTTAACCAGGGCCGGATTTAGTTGAAAAGAGGCCCTGGGCCAGGGATGGGCAAACTTTTCGGTCGCGGGACAAAAATCGAAAAAAAAAAAAAAAAAAAAGTTTGGCGGCCATGATAAATTTTTCTAAAATTTTAAAAACAATATACAGGTATTACAATTTAAATATAAAGAATGAGATGAATGAAATTGCGATTTCATTTTTAAAAGTTCCATACAGTGAGGTTAGAAGTGAGATGTACTGATTTTAAGGAACGAGGCTAAATACTCATCTGTCAGTCTACTTCTGAAATAATTCTTTCTAAGGTTCATAGTTGAAAACACTTGTTCACATCTATAAGATGAAGCAAACATAGCACTGATTTTCTGGGCATGAGATATTAAATTTGGGAAACTTACTTTTGATAATGATTTGTAAAACTCTAACTTGTTGGCGCCAATCTACAGCTATAACTAACAAAGAAGTTCCGCTTTGAACAATTTACCGATTGAAAATTGTCTGTGTTTACTATTTCCGTCGATTTATGTTTTGCAGAACAAAAATAGAGAAAGTAAAAAATATCATCAGTCCTTTGAAAAAAAAAGGAAGAAAAAAATAATAGTTATCAAAGTAGAAAAGGAGATGTTGTTATTGTTATCGTGTCCATGGATTTAAAATATAATTATCAATGTCAATATAATTATCAAGTCAAAAGTCTTCCGATAGCGGCCGCTAGCAATGGCGGCAAGCTTCACTATAAAGGGCTTCTTTTAAGTTGGCATCGATTGGCACCCTACCAATTGCAAATGCAAATTGCAAAACATTGCAATTGGCAATTGCAAAACATGAGGAGTAAGTGCTGGGCACTCAAGAATGTGCTTAGGTGTTAGAAACCTCGTTTGCCTCGAACAGACAAATTAAAATTCTATCCGCGGGCCGGATAGAACCTTCCAGAGGGCCGGAGTTGGCAAGCGGGCCGTAGTTTGCCCATTCCTGCACTAGGCTATACCACTTATGAGGCCCTTTCACCTCCCATTTTTAAGTTTGTAAATTGCATGAGAGATAAATAAAATACATCATTACTGTGATATATATCAATATGTAAAATTAAACATGTTGTGAACTCGTACTAATCTTTAAAAAATGTGGCACAAAAAAAAAAAAAAGTCAAGAACACTTATTTGGACAAAAAAAAAAAAAAGTCAAAAAAATTTTTTATTGCCCCCCAAAAAATTTCAACGGTCTATAAACACTTCACTAAAGTATTGAACCTACTGAACTCAAAAGGCGAGAATCAAATGATCGTGTACGCAATCCTAAAATAAGAATCTTTTCTAATAACATTAACACGTATTTCATATTATCGAAGTAATACGAATATAACCGAACGTCGGGATATCAATAGATCTGTTCGTTTGTCTGTTCCAAACTGCACTTTATTTATGCAAGAACAAACCAGAGCTGAGTAGCATAAGGTTCGTCAATATTTAGCATAGCAATCAGTGAGCGTTTGAACTCTACTTTGGTGCGATCTATTATATACAAGCGAACAGACCCACTGAGCGGAACGCGTTGATCTTAACCAAAACATTTTCATATTTGTTTATGAGTCCTATGTGTAGAATTTCTCCTTATTTTCGATTCAGTGTTTGAGTGTTTTTAGAATAGTGTCATACTAATTTTGCTAACCATTTGAATGTAGGCACCTCTTGATCTTGAGGCCCTAGGCTGCAGCCTAGTTAGCCTATAGGAAAATTCGGCCCTGCCCTTAACCTTCTCATCTTAATTCGTAGATAAATTAAAAAAATTATGGTTAGCTGCATTAGTTTAGTAATAAAAAATAACAAGATAAAGTTTCAAAAATTAAAAATTACTAAAAATAAATAAAAGTAGAATATGAAATAAAAATAAAAATTAAAAATAAAAGAATTTAAGTTTAATAAATTCGGTACAATTAGGAACCCTTTGTCGATGCCACAAAACTATTGAAGAAATAATAATGAACGGTGGAAGCCCGTAATGATGATCCTGGAAAACAATACAGATTAAATATTCTCCAAAACAAGTAATATAAAAAATAGTTTTTTAAAGTCAATTCCTACATTTTTTTCACTATAGTCCCTTATAAATAATTTTCATTCATTTTTTTTTTAAGTTTTTCTGGCGCCATTAATTGGTAGATATATGCAACTTAAATCTGAAAAAAAACCCCTAAAATTAATAAATTAAATTGAATGACTGAATTAATATTTGAAAAAACTGTATTCACATTCAATGTCATCCACTACAAGTACAAAAAAAATGTATTTGAACTTAAGTGGATGAATTAAAAGTATTTTATTCACGATTGAAAATTTGAGCAAGAGATATATAGGAAGAGTGCGAGCTAATAGAAGGAATTGAAAAAAAAAAAAGGCCGATCTCAGAACCAAAGTTCTTTTTTTTTCTTTTTACATTTATTATTATTATTATTATTTTTTTTTTTTGAATAATTTTTTTCTATTCTTTTATTTTCTATTCTATTCTTTTTTTCTATGGCAGCTGGCGTACCGTTTACGGAGTACCAACAGGGGAAATACCCCTTAAACCTCCTCATCTTAATTCATAGATATGCTTGGAATTCTAATTGGCTGCTTTAAGGTTAGTATACAAATAAAAGATAAAGTTTCAAAAATTCAAATTAAAGTGGTACTAAAAAAAAAAAAAAATAAAATAAAAAAAAATAAATAAATAAATGAAATTACAAAATACTAATAATAAATAAAAGTAAGATACAAAATAAAAGAAGTTAAAAGTTAAGTTTAAATTCAGTACAATTAGGGACCCGTTGTCGATGCCGTAATATTATTGAAAACATAAATGTATACAGTACAGTGAAAGGGTTATGCTGAACGGTGGGAGCCATGAAGATGATCTGAAAAACAATTGGTTAACGAAGTATCGCCACCCCCCAAAAAAAAAAAAGGCCGATCTCAGTACCGAAGTTCTTTTTATTATTTTTATAATTTTTATTATCATTTTTATTTTTATAATTTTTATTATTATTTTTATTTTCCTTTTATTATAATTTTATTTCTATCCTTTTGTTTTCCTTACAAAAAAAAAAAAAAAGGAGGTAAAAAAGCGTACAATAAAAATCTAACTTAATTAGGTACTAGTCGAAAAGCGGAAAATTTAGGTGCACAACGTAGCGAAAGGAGTCGAGTTCAGTTTCGAATCCCGAAACTCAGTGGGGGAGAGAGAAAATAAACAACCCAGCAGAGAGGAACGGATAGTTAAATCAATTTCAAGTGCTACTGTCTGTCAGAACTAGTGGTTCACGGATTCCGCGGTCGGGTTACTGAAGCACCGACGGGCTTTTTTTTTTTTTTATTAGTGCCATGTGGAACATTTTATTGGGAAACCGTTGAAAGATTGGGGTTCGTTTAGTGGCCGGCTGGACTTCTTACTGCTGCTCACATGTGGGCTCAATAAATTGAGCTTGTTTATTTCAATAGAAATGTTAGGATTGCGGCCGATCAGGGGGTAGGAATGTATTTATCTTGAATGTGAGGAAGGCAGGTGTCGAGAATGACACTGGTGGAATGAAGCGGTTTTTAGTTTTCGCCGGCAGTTGGAAATTTAAGAAACACCATGGCTGTTATTCTGAACAAGCGCAAGTGAATTCAGATAACGGGGTGAGCTTAAACGTTCACTGAGACAATTTAACTCACTGACGATTACTTTGCCTTAAAAATTATAGATCATCCATTAAATAAGACGAGCTGGCGCAGAGGTAAAGAATCGGATCTCCGACCGCGAGGTTGAGGGTTCGAATCTGAACTCAGCTCCTTTTCGCAAATTTTTTTCTACGTTGTGCTCATAATTTTTCCACTTTCCAAGTAGTAATTAAGTTAGGTTTTTAGTGTACGCTTTTTTACCCCTTTTTTTTTTTGTAAGGAAAACAAAAGGATAGAAATAAAATTATAAATAATGAAAATAAAAATTATGAAAATAAAAAAATGATAATAAAAATTATAAAAATAATAAAAAGAACTTCGGTTCTGAGATCGGCCTTTTTTTTTTTTTTTGGAAGGGGGGATTTTTCGTTTAATATATTGCTTTTCAGATACTTCTTTGTTTTTTGTAGACGCTCAGCCATTTCAGAAATCGCCGGAATTAATGCGACCCCCACCTACTTTCGACGTCAACATGAAATAACCCATCACAAAAAGGCAGGTGGCAGCACATTGCAGTGGAGTGCATATAAAGAATTCCATTTAAAGCCAGAATATACAAGAGTGTATATTCTGGCTTTTGACAGGTGGGCACATTAATGTGACTGGACTGTTTATAAACAACTATCTTAGATAAACAATTAAAGAATATCTCAAAGCATTTGTTCTTTTATTTTAACAAAAATGAGATTTAATGTATTACAAATAGAGCATCTACGCGCATGAAAATTCCTTTTGCTTGTTTTCTGCTATTCTATAATTGTTTGACGGGCCGGAATAGCTGAGTGGATAGCACTCGGTGCCGTGGATGTTCGGCAAGTGGCGGATGCCATGGATGTCGGTGGTTCTGAATCCGCTTTAAACCGTAAGTCCCGGTCTAACAGGATCGTAGAGCGTTGTGGAGATATTTTTATTCCGCGTCCGTAGCTTATCTTCAAGCTACTCGCACCTTCTGGGTAGTACTAAGTGAGTAACGTCGGTGCAGCGCTTACCTTAAGGGATCCAAGACAATTGTCTAAGTGCTTGCCAGCTGCATCAGAACAAAAAAATAAATAATACTTTGATACCTGTTCATTTCATTAATTATTGTTTTTTTTTTTTATAGGATGTATTTTTGACAGCAAATTAAGTGTGCAAGAATGTTTTTTAAGTGAGTGTAAACACTACATCTTTAAAGTTGTTGAAACACACTTTGTTGTGAAAAACAGTTTATATATTTATTTATATTTAACAACGGTGGAACACATGTTTCACTCATGTATATCACAAACAGCCCACCGATGGGTGGTAAGGGTAGGGTATTTAGTGTATTTTAAGATATTAGTGGTAATGTTTAAAGGAAACTGTTCCGCATTTGAGTGACGTATGGGAGAAACCTCGAAAAACCACTCGACATTCAATCCGATTATTGATGCGAGATGCTACTACAAAATTCCCATCGAGTCTCCTCTTTTCTAAAGCAGGGGTTACGATGCCGCCAGCGGATTTGAACCTCGGCCCTCTTGCACGACAACAGCGCCCGTTTTCACTGAGCTTTATAGACATATGATGTCAATAAAAGTAATTGAATTTATTTTAAATTCTTTTATATCCAAAGATCATAGACCACAGGTTTCGGGTTCGAGTCTCGGCGGTAACATGGATATTTGTAGTGGTTCATAGTACATAAAACTATGAAAGAAAGTAAGGATTTGGGAGTCGGTAAAAAAAAAAAAGTTCTATTCAGGAGTATTTGTTTATTCTTTTTTAACTAAGCTTTTTTTTTTTTTTTTTTTTTTTTTTTATCATTTTGTCATTATCGATTAAATTTATTTGTACAATTTAGCATTTATTTATATCATTTTGGCTTTTTCAGAAGTATGAGTTACTGTTTTTTTTTTTTTTTTTTTAAAGCACGCGTGTGTATGTTTTGTGTAATTTATTTATAATTGCCGTTGTTCATTTATGCAGAAAATAATGCCCATTACCCGGCCATTTCAAATTTAACAGGTCATACAGTAGATATTAATTTAGAAAATAAAATTATTTTAGACTTAGAAAAACGATGAAAACTTCCACCAGCAATCACATAAGGCCATGATAAATTTTTCTAAAATTTTTAAAAACAATATACAAGTATTACAGTTTATACTAATATTACAATTTAAATATGTTAATGAGATGAATGAAATTGCGATTTTATTTTTAAAAAGTTCCTTATAGTGAGGTTCGAAGTGAGATGGACTGATTCGAAGGAACGAGGCTAAATGCTCATCTGTCAGTCTACTTCTGAAATAATTCTTTCTAAGGTTCATAGTTGAAAACACTTGTAATACTTTGATAATTTTGGGTACTTTTAATAATTTCACCACTATTCACAATGGTGCTATAGGTCCGCAATCTTTGCATACGCAATCAATAATATTAGAACTCGCGCCAAAAGAAAAAGCCGCTGGCTGGAACTTAAAATGCGCAATCTGCCAATTGTGAGTTCTAATTCACGTATATTGGATTCCCATATGTGTGCTCTCCGAGAAAAAAGATAACGCTTGTTGACGGCAATCTAAGTCTATAACTAACAAAAGAACTTCCGCTTTTAACATTTTACCGATTGAAAGCTGTCCGTGCTTGCTATTTCCGTCGATTTATGTTTTGTAGAATAAAAATAGAGAAAACAAAAAGCTCATCAGTCCTTTGAAAAAAAAATAATATTTAATCTAAGTAGAAAAGGAGATGGTTATATAATATAGAAATATATATTCCTTTCAATTTGCCTCGAACCTTCAGATTAAAATTCTATCCGCGAGCCGGTTAGAACCTTCCGGCGAGCCAAAGTTGTCCCGGGGCCGTAGTTTGCCCATCCCTGACATAAGACAATTTAATAAGTTGTCTAAAACAGGGGTCTCCAAACTACGGCCCGCCAGTGTCATCCATACGGCCCGCGACGGCGAATAGCTTATTGCTTTTTTTTTTCAAACACAGAATGATAATAACTCGGTTTTTTTTACTTGCTAAGTAAAAAGCTTAAGGACAAGCATAATACGCAGAAAAATTTAACTTAAGCAAAACAACTAACAAATAATTGAAATGAATCCCACTAACATTACAAACTAGTGAACATCCCTCGTTAGTTGGGGTAAAGAGATGAGTATGTACATCGACGTTTGGAATGTATATATCCTGAATCAAACATAAACTTACTCGCTCAGAGTGCGTACTCGGCGACTAGTCTAGAAATTATAGACAATAGCAGAAAAATTAAAAGGGTTTTGGCCCTTGGTACTTACTGGAGTAAACAATATGGACCTAAGGCTGAAAAGTTTGGAGACCCTGGTCTAAAAAAAAAAAAAAATTTCCCACGTTTCAAAGTTATTTACTTTTTCTTTCAATTCAGAGTAATACACTTTGGTCCAAATGGTTCTAGCCTCGCAAAGGGTCCCGATCTAGTAAGCCTATTCATCCGCCCATTTTACTAATCTCGCTCAAGGGTTTCATTGCATCAGCCAATAAGCTTAACCGTTTTAAAAATTTGCTTACAATGATATCAAATATATCTCGCATTGAAATAAACTTTCTCACAACAAAGTAGCCTTGGCGCTAGTGGAATCACGCAGATATGTTTGGCGCCAATCCCTGGACTCATTGTAAACACATTACATTCTTTTGGTTGTTGTAATTATCGGAAAAAAATTGCACGCTGTTTAATTGTAGATCCATTTCATCTACTGAACTATTCATGATTCCATAATTTTACAATTTAGTTCTTAATAAATTTTATAGTTTAATTAATAATGTTTTTAATTCATAATTTTATAATTAATAATGCTGTTACATGTCAAAAATTAAAACCGCATTTAGAAAAAAATTAATCAGATTTCTTTCAAAACAAGTTCATTTATAAAAGCAAAATTTCTCTTGCACAGGGGTGGCTAGAGCTAGGGCTCTCGATACCACAGGTTTCGGGTTCGAGTCCCGGTGGGGCCATGTATGTTTGCAGTAGGTCAGAACTATTTTAAACAGTAGGTCTAACATGATCGTAGAGCGTTGCGGAGGTATTGTTACTTCGTGTACGTAGCTTGTCTTCAAGCTACACGCACCTCCTGGTAGTGCTAAGTGACTACTGCCGGTGCAGCGTTTGCCTTAAGGCATTGAAGTCACCTGTCTAAGTGTTTGTCAGCTGCATTAGAACAAAAAAAATTCTCTTACACAAAAACATTGTTATAATAATAATTATAAACATTTTAATGCTTTATCGTCATTTCTTATAATAAGATGTACGAAATACTAATGTCAAAAATTTTACACTTATTTTCCACAAAAATATCTACTGCTCAGGGCTATCCGATTTCAACTATTTATATTTTTAAAATGGACCTGAATGGCCGAGTGGCTAGCGCACAACTCGGGCACCACAGGTTTTTGCGAGTCCCAGAAGTGTGATGCATGTTTGTAGTGGTTCAGAAATCCACTTTAAACCGTAGGTCCTGGTCTGTTATGACTGTAGAGCTTCACGGAGCCAAGTCAGACTTCTACCTACAGGTGCTACATCACAACAGATCACATGCCCCCTTTTTCTTTCAACCCTGACTCCGCCATACGGGTTCGGTTTATGCGCTACCAAGGGAGAAGAAACAACAGCACAAACACAAACAGAAAACTACACCAGAAATAATAAGTTGTAATGTGATAATAACGTGATCGTAGAGCGTTGCGGAGGTATTGTTACCCGCGTCCGTAGCTTAGCTTCAAGTTACACGCACGTCCTGGGTAGTGCAGTGAGTAACGTCGGTGCAACGTTTGCCTTAAGGCAACCAGACAATTGTTTAAGTGTTTGCCAGCTGCATTAGAACAATATATATATATATAAAAAATTGGAGTTACAAAATGGTTTGTATTTTTGAGGTGGGGAGTCCCCTGGCATCGTCGGGACTCGAACCCTATGGTACCGAAGCGCTCATTTTCACAGCGTTAGCCACTCGACCATTCAGGCCCTTTAAATTATAAAATGTCATATTATCAAAAAAACTGTTTTTATAGGTATACCTATTTGTTTTAGACTTTTGATCATCTTTGCAGAAAATTTAATATAAAAATATACTGTACTGCGGAGCCATATTTAAACACGCGCAACTTACCTAAACTGCATTTGCCCACCATTGATATAGATTGAAATTGAATCTTTTAATTGTTGTTCTGCTTAATTTTTACTAAAATATCGACAAAATAACAAATTGTATATTTTTGAATAATTTAAACTCATTGATCCTGAATTGAAATAAATGTAGAGTTGGATAAAAAAAAAAAAAAAAGTGTGGTATTACTAAAAATATATTTAATGCCTGAAAAAGACATAAACATTTTTTTTTTAAATGATTTTTGAAAAGTATTTAAATATACGAATGTGACATCATTATGTTCATTTTGTCCTAAAAAATAAAACATAACGTATAATCCGTAAAAATTAATTACTCAGTTAATTTAAAAATATTCAATGGATAAAGTTCCGAAAAAAAGCAAAATGAAGTGACTATATTGTTGAAGTGACTATCAACGTTACTTCGCACTCTTTTAATCATCATTTGATCCAAATCTGTTTTTTAATTATAATTTTTAAATCTTCAAAATCTTTTCATCATCCGTAATTTGTAAAAGGTCTTAGCAAGGAAAATTGTTGACGACAAATCTCGATTTATTATACAAGATTGAAGATCGCAGCTGCTTGATTAACAAGGTGGTTCGCATCCTATCGTGTACATCTGTCGTCACTTAACATAAACACTGGATGCTTCTGTAAAAAAAAAAAAAAAAAAAAAAAAAAATAGCTAATCCCTAACTGTTTGGAACAAAAACATAGACAAAACATTCCATTCCTGACGCCACGCCTTAGCAGAAGTTCTCGGGATCGCTTCGCAACCGACTAGTGGACAAAAAATTGTTTGTTAGAGGAAACCAATGGGAGAGATGATCCTTCCTTTCGTTTGGGATTCATCTGCCCCCGAACTGAAACTCAACCTGCCATTATCAAATCAGACACTGACTAGATAGCGTTCTTGATCTCTCACTCAAAGCGATTTTTTTTACTTTGCAATTTCTTAATTTTTAATATTAATATTGTAATATCGTGTATTTTATTATCTCTCTTTTTTATTATATATATATATTCAATCTTAATTTTTTAATATTATCATATTTATTTCATATTATATATTTTTCTATTAATAAGTGTCTGTGATTTTCCGTATTTTGTCTCGTATTCCATATATTATTGTATCATATTTATTATATTATATCCTCAATTTGAACCATTTAAGGTAAGTTTCACTTTTTAAATATTAAAAATTTTGTATTTTAAGTATTTTTTTAATATTATTTCTTATGAGTTAAAAGAATTGTGTGTTCATTAAAATATTAAAATTTTGCATTTTAACTATTTTTTTTAATATTATTTCTTATAAGTTAAAAGAATTTGCATGTTCATTACATTGCAATTAAAATATTAAAATTTTGTGTTTTAAGTAATTTTTTATATTACTATTTCTTATGAGTTAAAAGAATTATGTGTTCATTAAAATGTTAAAAATTCAAATATTAAAATTTTGTATTTAAAAGTATTTTTTATTATTTCTTATAAGTTAAAAGAATTACGCATTCATTATGCTGCAATTAAAATATTAAAATTTTGTATTTTAAGTAATTTTTTAAAGAATTATGTGTTCATTACACTGCAATTGCTAGAGTGACTCTTAAAATCATATGCTGTATTTCATTAGTTTAATTCGCCTGTCATATAATATTAAAATATGATTTTTTTATTTTATTGTTATTTCGGAACTTTACCCATTGAATATTATTTTATTAAATTTTACTGAGTAATTAATATTTTTGGACGGATTTTATGCTATGTTTTATTTTTTATTTTATCTGTAGACATTTTGTTATTTTCTGCAATAATAATTTAAATGCTAGAACGGTAAAATATCTCTGCTAGAGAGACGGGGGAACACCGCCATTTAAGTTTGCCGATTTGATAAATTTTAAATCTATTTATAGACTTTTATTTTTTTTTTTTTTTTCTTATCAGAACACATAAGATGCAAATGTAGATGGGTTTCCCCATTTCAAAATTAATATTGGTTAATAGCTTGGTTTGTCGTTCTACGGTAATTTTTTGCACTCTTGATATTTGGAAATATTAGCTTGTTCTTCGGTAGTTTAAATTGAAATTAAAGTGACTACATTGTTTTTAAGATATAATTTCAAGTGAAAATTTGAATATATGTATTATTTTTATACTTTTATCTTCCTCCATATAATGTCTCTCTCTTTATATATATATGGAAACCATAATAATGATTAATTTTCACCTTTTATTTCACTGATTAATAGCATGAGATAACATATTTTATTGTTTTTGCCAATCTCAGACTTTTTAAAATGAATTGCGTTCTTAAATAATCAGTTTTTATATGTTATTTATTATGTTATTTGAAAATTACGGGAATAAAGTAACAAATATACGTATTCAATAACAATTCTTTTTCTCTAAGTTGTTCCTAAGATAATGAATAGGTTTGGTTTGTCGCTCTATGATCATTTTTGTGCACACATTAGGCTAATTAGACCGGGACCTACTGTTAAAACGTGGATTCCGAACCACTCGCAAACATCCATGCTACTACCTCCGGGATTCGAATCTGAAGCCTGTGGTACCAAAGGCCAGAGTGCTAGTCAATTGGCGCCATCAGGGCGTGTGGTTATTTGAGATTATACAGGATCAAATTTTGCTCAAATCTTTTCAGTAATAAAATTTTTGTAATTCAAGATAGAAACTGAAATCTAATTTTTAATTTTTGATATATTATGTTGTGAATCTTCGTATTTCAAAATGAAATTCTTGATGTCAGAATATCTTACAGAATTCCTGCGATCAACTTTCAACAAATTATACTCAATTTTTAAACGATTTAACCAAAAATTTTAGTTCAGTGATGTACTACTTTTTGTATTAAATATTATTATTTTCACTATATTTTTGTACATTGTATTATATTTTATATTCTAAATAAATATATTTGTACTATATTTTATTATTGTTATTTTTTTTATTTAAATTAAAAAAAAATTTGGATTATTTTTTATTTAATTATACTTTCCTGGTATGTATACTTACTTCAAATAACCCTTACTTGTTCTCATTGTTAAACTAAATGCAATTTAAATTTGATAATTTAACTGCTGTAATGCCACTCTTAATAATATAAGAAAAACCATTATGTGCATCTCATTAACCTCATGTATGCATATCCACGGCAAACAGTTGAATTTATAAAATTAATTATAATGCCTGATAGCTCTTGGTGCTACAAGTTTCGAATTCGAGTCTTGGCGGTGCCATGGATATTTGTAATGGTTCGGAATCCACTTTAAACCATAAATCCGGTCTAATGGGATCGTAGAGCTTTGGGGGTAGGTGAAGTATTACTCGCGTCCGCAGCTTATCTTCAAGCTACGTGCCCCCGGCAGTACTAAATGTGTAACAAGCCTTTTTTGTTTATGGCATAAAAATAACTATCTCTCTGTATTGCCAGCTGCATTAGAACAAAAAGAAAAAAAATTCACTTTAACTTATTGACTGCTCCATATTTGCAATCAATTAAAAATTTTCATAATATTTAATTATTAAAAATGAAACATGTTTAATCAATTAATTAAACTGTTTGATTAATTTTTGAAATAAAGTTAATCTTTTCCTAATTACAAATTGCTAATTTGAATTTTTTGAACAGGACTTCTTTTTATATCATCTAATTAATTACTGATCTATACAAAATGATATAAATAGATAATCTTGACTAGATAAAACAAATGTTCGAATAGAACAATTTTCTTTTAATATGAAAAACTGTGTCTGAAAAGCATTTTTATTTACTATAGAAAGTTATTGCAAATCAGACTAATTTAATATTTAATAATATTTATTTAGATTTTTATTCTTATTTTAGTGAGTTTTATTTATTTATTTTTATTTCAGCTAAAAGAAATTTATTCAGACTTTTAATTTTATCTTAGTGAGATTAAAGATTTTAAAAACATTTTTTTCATATGTAATCGGAGCCGGATTTTCCTATAGGCTAACTAGGCTTCAGCCTAGGGCCTCAAGATCAAGAGAGGCCTACATTCAAATTGTTAGCAAAAAGAGTGACACTATTCTAAAAAAATAAATTCTACACATTTGGCTAATAAACAAACATAATAAGTAATTTACAAACTTAAAAATGGGAGGTGAAAGGGCCTCATAAGTTGAATAGCCTAGGGCCTCTTTTCATCTAAATCTGGCCCTGTATCTCATCTATTACTGAATATTGCTTTTCTGTTTAACTGTAATTATTTTATACATTGTTCATAATAAGTATTTTTTTAAAAAAGTTTTCATTCAGTTTGTTTTGCTTCTTATGCAGAAGTCGTTTTTGTTCATGCTATTATTATTATTTTTTTTTTGTTCAAAATGGGGAATTAGTATCTGACGCAGACTAATAAGTAATATAGTAATGGTAAGATTGAAATATTATGGAATTGTTTGTGCGAAGTTTGACAATCGTTAATTTTTGAATGATGAATTAATTTTTTTTGTACTGTGAGAATCGACAATGATTCTCGCAGTACACGCAGGACAATGATTTCACTGTACGCGTGAAAGTCGCAGTCAGTTTGATTTGCAAAGTAAAAAAAAAAAAAAAAAAAAAACTGCAAAATAATTAAAAAACAGCCAACGCTTCTATAGTATCCATTATTTTCTATGCGGGTTTATGCATTTTGATTTCATTGAGTAAATAGGCATCCTGTTTTCAGGTTAGCGCATTGATAAAAGGGTCTAATGTACTAGTTAGCTATAAAAGAGAATATTTTTCTAATTTTTAATTGTTTACACTTTTTTTTATTATGTGTGAACATGATGTTGCCCTGATTATATAATACCTAGAATATTCTTAATTTGATATATTCTTTTGGGTATTGTATATGGTAATGTATCTTGTAGAATTGGGAATACTTTATTCTTCATGTACAACTAAAAATTTCAAATTTATGATATACTATTGGCTATTGAATGTGATAACGTTTCTTGTAGAATTTGGAATACTTCATTCTTCATTTATGACTACATTTATGTTATTTTTGTATATTCTTTTAGAGATTCTTGAACAATTTATTCTTCATGAAGTTCTTGATTTATTCAATTCAACATTGCTATATTCATGTGGCTATTGAATTTCACCATTCTTGTAGCATTCCAATCAATTGCTTCATATATCTCGTGCATTATTAAACATTGGCATATTCCTGAGTTTATTCATCCGTTCACGAATGTTCACACATGATAAGTTGAAATTTGCCGAGCAGATTTCAGTTTTTTTTCTTTTTATTTAACTTTAGTTAGATCATCATCCATGTTTCGATTTTTCTGAAATATCTGGAAATCTTTAAAAATGTTTTCTCTCCAATTATATGTTAAAATAAACAAACATGATTAAGGCAGGCTGCAAAAGAACAGTATCGGTTGGACGCGATGGATTGCATAGATCAAGAGATCTATACATAGCTTATATATGCATTGATGCATGCATCTTATAAGCATTGATCTCTTCATCTATGCTTATAATTGCATAGATCTGTTTATCTATGCAATTTATTCATATATGTATTAAGTTGGGGGGAAAAAAATCCATTATTTTTTTTACATGACTTTATTTAATATGTTTCGGATTAACAATTTCGATCAAATATGGATCATTTTGTTCTATAATTTGTTGCGATTTTAAAAGGTAGCTTCATAAGCCTCTCTCATAAATGGGTCGATCTCATTCCGTTTGGCCAAGATGGAAATTCGATCCATCATGTTTATTTTGTGTCTTAATAGGTGTGGCACCCAAACATCAAGCTTCTTTTTGAATCCAGTTTTGTGTAAACGGTTTAAAACTGTTTTATGGTCATTCTTTTAGCCCTTGGGCGATGCTGTGATTGCTAACATACCGGTCAACTTCGATTATTTCTGTGATTTTTATCGATATTTTCAATGACGGGCCTACCTGATTCTTAACATCAAAAATACTTGATCGACGAAACCAAAATTGCACGTCTTACAGTATGTCGTTGTCTAATAAAATTTAATAATTTAATTTAAATTATTTATTCTTAGAAGTATTCATATTATGATGGGAAGAAAGTTTCAGTCACCCAAGAGATGACTATCTTATTTTGGATATCTAACTGTAAATTCATCAAATATTATTTCTTAATTTTGTAAAAAATGATCTTTAAAACCTGTTGAATTAGCGTGCAGTGCATTAGTCCTCATCTGCATCTGTTTTATTCAAGTGATTGTGCTTTTCAATATTAAAAAGAGAATTTTCTTCCATTTCAGATGTCTTCTTCTTATGAAGTTCTCATGTCCGTTGTGGATGGGGGCGCTTTCCAGTGCCGACCCGATTGCTTCGCAGAGTGCTTGCCGGACGAATGTGAGTACATTTTCATTTCACATTTCCGCTAACAAATACACAGTCCAGTCACATTAATGTGACCACCTTTGCCAAAAGCCAGAATAACCATTTGGCTCGTCGGATAAATCGCTACGTTTCTGCATTACGCCAACGATTGAAATGCATTCCGGTGCCCTAGGACATCCTTTATATACATACACTCCACTGCAATGTGCTGCCACCTGCCTTTTGTGATGGGTTATTTCACGTTCACGTCGAAAGTAGGTGGTCGTCACATTAATGCGACTGGACTGTGTATTTCTTGTTTGTGTATCAAATTAATATTTCTAAGGCAAGGGTTTCTTATGCAACCCTAATTAACGAACTGACTATCTTAACTCTTAATAATTTTTGTATTTTTAGTTCAACTGTTATTTAATTTTTAATTTAATTCAATATTAACTTTATCATTTAACTTTTCATCTTGGTTTTAATTTTAATTCAATAGTCTTTAAATAGCTCTGAACTTCAACTTTAAATTTTAATTACTTTAATTCTTCGTTTTGTAATTTTATTATTTGTAAAAAGAAAAAAAAAAAATGTCACCTTTACCAACAACAATAAATTTCTTGTTTGTGTATCAAATTAGTATTTCTAAGGCAGGGTTTCTTATGCAACCCTAATTAACCAACTGGATATCTTAACTCTTAATAATTTTTGTTTTTTAGTTCAACTGTTTTTTAATTTTTAATTTAATTCAATCTATCAATTTAATGATTAATCTATTTAAGATTAATCATTAATCAAATTAATCATCTAATTTATCAGATTCTATCTATTTAAGATTAATCATTAAATCTATGTTGATAATAGTTCAATTTTAACGTTATCATTTAACTTTTTATCTTGTTTTAATTTTAATTCAATAGTCTTTTCTGTAAACCTTAAATAGCTCTGAACTTAACTTTAATTTTAATTTCTTTAATTCTTCATTTTGTAATTTTATTATTTGTAAAAAAAAAAAAAAAAAACCCAACAAAATAAAAAAAAAAAAAAGGTCAACAAAATAAAAACATTTAATTTGAAAAGCACAATCACTGAATAAAACAGATGCAGATGAGGACTGCACGCTAATTCAACAGGTGATCATTTTTACAAAATTAAGAAATAATATTTGATGAATTTACAGTTAGATATCCAAAATAAGATAGTCATCTCTTGGGTGACTGAAAATCTATAATGATAATAGTTCAATCTATAATCTATAAAATAATTAAATCTATAAATAAATAATTTAATAATAAATAAATAATCTAATAAAATAATTAAATCTATAATGATAATAGTTCAATTTTAATTTTATCATTTAACTTTTTATCTTGTTTTTTTAATTTTAATTCAATAGTCTTTTCTGTAAACCTTAAATAGCTCTGAATTTAACTTTAATTTTAATTACTTTAATTCTTCATTTTGTAATTTTATTATTTGTAAAAAGAAAAAAAAAAAATGGTCACCTTTACCAACAAAATATAATGTTGGGTTTTTGAATTGTAGCTACTTTCGTGGCGCCATCTATCTGTAACCGTAAGATTTATATACGTTATTTTCTTTTGAACTGGTGCATTTGTAGTTTTGCTTTGATTCCTTAGTGACCTGTGTTTACCAGTACTCTTGTGCTGTTTAATCTGTGTATGCCGGGCGTGAATGGCCGAGTGGCTAGCGCTCTGGCGCTCGGTACCACAGGTTTCGGGTTCGAGTCCCGGCGGTGCCATGGATATTTGTAGTGGTTCGGAATCCACTTTAAACCGTAGGTCCCGGTCTAACACGATCGTAGAGCGTTGTGGAGAGTGACATATTAAAAATAAGGAAAATCTAACTGTTCATATGTATAGTGATTAGGGGATTATAGTCCTTGTTGCTTCACATCCCCATATACCACATCATTCATCTGTGTATGCCATGTTTTATTTTGTTTTTATTTCTTTTAATTTTTATTTTATTTAAATTTTATTTTTTGGGGCCCCTTGAAGAATTATACCAAATTTAATGTAGTTTATTCAGATACGATCCCTAATGCATCCCTTGGGAATTTATTTGCCTGTGTAGTTTTTCGTACTATTGCTGGTTTTATTCGATGCAGTCCTTTTTAGAACTCATTAAAGAAATCAGCACGTCAGGTTGTCTTACAGGTGGTAAAGAAATTGAATCCTTATTATTTATATAAAATATTTTAATTTCATATTGCATACTATGTTTAACGGTCACTCACTTTACTCAAACGATTACAAGCTTAAACAAAAATATAAATGCCGTTTACGCCGTTACAAATCAGCTTCATTCGTCATTGAAAGTAGTCTTTTCTTATACAGAGAAGTCGGTAGTCGGAACATTTTTGAAGGAGTCGAGGAGTCGGTTTTAGAAAAATTGATTACCAACTCTAATATTATGAAAAGGAATTTTTAATTCTCCGAATATTTGATTAAACAATTCAGTTGTATCCTAAAATAATAATTCAACCAGTAGCAAACACATTTACTGATTTTTAGTTCTAATGCAGCTGGCAAATACTTAGACAATTGTCTTGGGTGCCTTAAGGCAAACATTGCACCGACGTTACTCACTTTGCACTACCCAGGAGGTGCGTGTAGCTTGAAGATAAGCTACGGACGCGGTTTGGTTTGTCGCTCTATGGTCATCTTGTGCACATTTTAGGCTAAACAGACTGGGATATACAGTTTAAAGTGGATTCCGAACCACTACACACATCTATGGCACCGCCGGGACTCGAACACGAAACCTGTAGTACCGAGCGCCAAAGCTCTAGCCACTCGGCCAATGCCCCTACGGACGCGGAGTAACAATACCCCCGCAGAGTTCTACAATCAGGTTAGACCGGGACCTACGGTTTAAAGTGGATTCCGAACCACTACAAACATCCATGGCACCGCCGAGACTCGAACCCGAAACCTGTGGTATATTTGATAATTAATTTTGATAATTAAATTTAAATAAACAATTCAGTTGTATCCATAAATAATAAATCAATAATTCAACCAGTAGCAAACACATTTACTGATTTTGTTGCAAACAAAGGAAGTGTTGACAGACCTTTTTCAGCACTGACGCCTATGAAAAGCTGTCTTGGATTCACAATGAGATAAGATCTCGGAGAAGCTATTCTGCTATTGAGAAAAAAAAAAATAATGTATTACATAATATATCATCTTTGTGATTAAAATGCACTATTCTCTTTTGCTCGTCTTAAAGCTGTATGTGGCTGCTGTAGCCATATCTGTAAAACAGATTTTTGCTTGAATAAAATATTTTTACACTTTAAAAAAAAAAAAGGCCTTTGTCATCACTTAAAGCTATTTTGTAATACTTTGGTAGCTGTCATTTAAAAGTGCTATTTTTTTTATGAGTATTTATACTTTTCGTAAGAAGTTTTTAGAGTACAAGTATATCTTTTAAGTGATGACAAAGGCCTTTTTTTTTTAAAGTGTAAAAAATATTTTATTAAAGCAAAAATCTGTTTTACAGATATGGTTTGGTTTAATTTGTCGTTCTACGTCAATTTTTGTGCTCACAGTGGGCTAATTAGACCGGGACTTACAGTTTAACGTAGATTCCGAACCATTAACAAACATCCATGCCACCGCCAGGATTCGAACCTGAAGCACCAAAGGCCAGAGCGCTAGCCAAGTAGGCTATCATGCCGCTGTTTTACAGTTATGAGATTAATACAAATCGTTTCATTTATTTTACACAATCGTCGGAATCCCTAGTAACTGGAATTATAAAGAATCAGTAATCAGGAATTATAAAGAATCAGTAATCAGGAATTATAAAAAAAATCAGTACAAAATTCCGACTCGGAAGACGACGGATTTACGACTCCTGCCTCGAAAAAAAGTGTTTTTTTAATGCATGCAGCTAGGTAGCATCGCATCGTTCCGTAAAAATATTTGATTACTTTAGTGCTTACTCGTGTGTGCAGGGTTACTCGAGTGACCTAACCAGAGATGTCTTCACGATTCTGAAGTCACTTGGCCAAACCAACCTGTAGAATGACGCATAGTCTTCGTTTTGATCGTGTCACTGTGTTGATGTGCATTACTGCACAGATAGGGCCTGAATGATCGAGTGGCTAGCGCTAGGTACCACAGGTTTCGGGTTCGAGTCCCGGCGGTGCCATGGATGTTTGTAGTGGTTCGGAATCCACTTTAAGCCGTAGGTCCCGGTCTCAAATGACTGTAAGAGTGTCACGGAGCAAGACTTCTACCTACGGGTGCTCCATCAGAACAGAAGCTGCCCCCTTTCCCTCCATCCATGAGTTGTCCGTTCCGCACTGCAGGACATTGGGGATTAGCCACAGCAACAACAACAATAATATATTAAGTTTTCGAAAGCCAAGTACTTGGACTAAGTCATTCGCAACTAGAACAGCAGAGATGTAGCAAATTAAGCATTCCCCGCACTGCAGGACATTGAGGATTAGTCAACAACTGCACAGATTTTTTAGGTAACGGAACACGTTCAAATCGCGATTTTCACGAAATGAAATAAAAAAAATTTGTTTTATTTTGAAAATCAAGACATTCATTTTTTTGAAAACAGACAGTTCTTCGTTTGTTTCCAAGAGTCATTAGACGTCGCGAACTATTATTGTACTGAATGCGTGCTTTCCAAAACTTTTCTTCAATAGAATTTGTGAGACACTAGTTTTTCTACACCGCCAATTGTAATAAATTTCGGAATCGAATGAAATTTCAACTCTGCTTTAAATGATATACATACAGTGGTCTGAAAGTTTTTTTAAGATATTCCTTTAGATTTGAATCACTGGAATTTTTTTTTTTTTTTTTTTTTTTTTTGTTAAAAACTCGATTCTTGTATCTTTGCTTTCAATAACTCAATGGTTGCCCCCGGAAATACTTTTACTGTTGCTTTAACACAGGTTTGTGCAGCCAGCAATTCATGAGATGCATGTTCTTGTAGGTATCCAGGTACAAGGAGCAAGCTGCAATCAGTTCTGTTGAGTTACAGTCTTATAAAATTACCACAACGGAGTAGTTCGATTTCTTCATTCCTTCAGTAAGATATCAAATTAATAAGCATTTGATATGAATATTTAATGGGAAAAAGCAATTAGAGGCCATTTTTTTTAATGTGTAATTTTCAGTACATAATCTTTGACAAAAGAAAATTTAGAGTTGAAATTTTTAGATAAAATAAATTGATGGTGATTTGGGAAAAGTATGAAGTGTTTCTTTTAAATTATATGAGCAAAAATCAATGTTTCTGAAATCAAAGTTTTAGCTTTCCTTACCATATATATATATATATATATTCAAAGAGATAATGATCTACTTATGCTAAAGGATCATAATGTGTGAAGTTATTTTCTGTTTGTAAACATAAGTTCATTCGAAATAAAATCTGTTGCATTAATTTTATCTGATGCACACTCAGATCTAGGATACAATTTGATTTCAATTTTGGAAATAGATAAATTAAAAATTATCCATTTCAGTGCAACTTGATATTAATCTTCATTCCAAGAAAAGACATATTTTACAAAAAACATAAAATACTATTTTTTTTCCCCTAATACAATACTGAAATCCTGGGAATTTTCAGATACTTTTATATCATGCAGTCAGATAGGAACATAGATTGAATTATTAGCAAAAAATGTCATTTAAATTCATAAGTTATTGAACAATTTTTACATACCGTTCTTCTAGGAAATCATTTGATAAAAAATTGGAGCAAAAATATTTTTTGAATAATACTAGTGTGAGCTCAATTTTGTTCCAGTTGTAAATTTGAAATTTCATATATTTTAATAATTCCATGTTATAAATAAAAATAAGAGATAAATGTTCATGATCAGTTGAAAGTATGAAAATTATTGTATGAATATAATATGAAAATATAATGAAAACTATTGTATCGAATGATTTCGAACTTGTATGTCAATTACACAAAAGATAAAATGATGAATCATATACGCTATTTCTATAGTGCTTATGCTTATTAGTTAAACTTAATTCAATTTTTGTTCTTTCAGGCCCAGCCCACCGGCAGGCAATTGAACAAGTACGCATGTTTTTCCATATTTTTCATTTATTACTGTTATTAAATTGCATTATTCCTGTAAGTGATGTTTGACTAAATTGAATAGGAAAATATTAATTCAAATATATTTTAAATAGTACACGTTTAATTGTCATTAATAAATATTTTTGAACATTGTATTTTAATTCTTAAAACATTAATAATTCCGACAAAATATTGTAGTTGCATTGAAAAATTTTATTCTTTGATAGTCTGCATTTATGTATGAAAGCTACAAATTTGGGGCAATAATTAAGTTGTGTTATATTTCTATTTTCATCTCTGGACCTTGAAACTTCCAGTTTAAATATATACAAAAAAATTAGATGTGAATAATGAATTTTCATTCATTGATGTGTTAGTGCTTAATTTACTTTTCAAAATATAAAACATTCTGGATTTTTCTTCCATTATTATGTTAGATATGTGAATGGTTTTGCCATAACACTTTTTTTTTAATATTTTTTTGGACCATGACAAATGCTACCAATATTTCTAAATTGTGTGCATTCAAGAGAAAATAATTATTTTTGAGTTTTAATCTCCTTAAATTTCTTTTTCTAGTACGAAGCAGTCGTCCAGCGCTTGGTAAGCGCAGAAGAGGCTGTAAGGAAGCTGCAAGAGGAGAACCAAGTGCTAAAAGGAGCACAAAAAAAAGTGGCGGTTGGAGCGAGCCGAGCTCATAAAGGTACAGAGTGAAGAAATTTTAATTATAAATTTCCTAATGATTTGAGTTATTAAGATATTAGAAAAGTGTAATTCTATTCAATCAAAATACATAGATTTATAAATGCAGAGAACAGAATGGATGCAGCTATGTTTTTCTCTGTTTCATTTAGAGTTAATTAAATGCAATGAATTTTTCAACAAAATAAATAATTTTCAACAACAATAACTTTTCAAATCATCCAATAAATCCAACTTTCCAAAACACTAATTTTTTCCAAACATTTCACTTAATAATTACAATGTCTCATCATCTGCAACATTTTAAGAAAAGGCATTATAATTTTTTGCTAAAGGGGAAAAAAAGGTATTTATATTAAATTTTCATTTGAAAATGAAAGTCTTTATCTAGATTTTTTTAAAAATGTTATAATATTTATGTTGTTTGAACTTATTAGTTCTGATTTATCTTTTGGCTGA
The DNA here is from genome assembly GCA_021605095.1 of Caerostris extrusa. Classification (NCBI taxonomy): domain Eukaryota; kingdom Metazoa; phylum Arthropoda; class Arachnida; order Araneae; family Araneidae; genus Caerostris; species Caerostris extrusa. The sequence goes on along the minus strand of BPLR01020194.1, from coordinate 6,602 downwards.
ATCTGAAGTTTTTCTGTTTGCCTGAAGAACTAACTTAAAATTTTTTTTTTTTGATTTGATTCAAGAAATACTACATATTCTGAATTGTGTTAAAATCAAAACATTGGAAAGAATATTCTATTTTTAGTAAAATCTCATTTGTATCCTAACTGTTTTGGGAGAATTATGAGATTTTGTTTAAAATGGTAAATGTCTTTAATTCTCAATCTTTGCCTAACAGTATTATGTCCAATTGTGCAAATGTTCAATAATCACGATTAAAATTTGTTTTTTTTTTCATTTCAGCTGACAAAATTTTAACAAACATAATCTGTTTTTAAATATTTTATATTGAATTATCTCCCTTAGAAGTATTTAATAAAATTTAATCTTTGTCCTCTCCTTAGTAAAATTTTGCTGAGAAAAAGTCATTTGCGATTTTTTTATTGATTTGAATAATGCTATTTCTTACTATTAGTAGAACCAATCTCAATTGTGACATTAGCATGTAATCTATGAAGGAAGGTTTGTGTCAAACTGTGCATCAGGATTTTTAACCCCACTGTATTAGATATACTTAGTAAAACATTTACCATAAATTTGTAAAAAAAAATAGGGTTTAAACCTTACTTGCCAGAAAAAAAAAAAAAAAAATGTTAAAAATACTGGTGTTTATGTGACTTGATTATCTATGGATTTAACAAAATATTCAAAATTCTTGTGAAGAATGTATACTTTGTTAAAAATATTGGGATTTCTTTTATAGCTCATACCCGCTGAAATAGCCCAAGAGCTACCTGGACCCTCAAATCCCCAATGAGTCCTGCAAAAAGTAAGTCTGAGTTTGAACAACTTATTACTCGAGAAGTGTTCTATTCTCAGTTCTTGCCTAATTTACTTTCTTTCCATTTCAGAACGCAGGGCTTATTTTATGGATAGGGAGGACTCCAGCAAGGTATGTACATCTTTTGCATCTCAATTCAAGCTTTACTTGTTTTTGCTTATTTTTTTACTCCTGGCATTCACTTGATACTCAAATAGTTTGAGGTAATCAGAAAATCAACAAAACAAGATTTTTGTAAAAAAAAAAAACCAAGTTGAATTTGTTTTATTTAATTATCAGACCTTTAGCTTTTGTTGACAGTGTGTTTTGAGTCATTAGAAGTTGATATACAGCTCACGAGTGATTGGGATTACTGAATTAATGCATTCAAAATTTACAATTAAATTTCTGGAAAACAAATTTTTTTCCTACACCTTCATGTTCAAATCATTTTCAAAATTGAACCAAATTTTAACTATGTTTTTATAGAGGATATGTATGCATTGAACTGAATTGTTTTAAATAGATTCATTTAGAGTTGAATTATGACTCCTTTATTAAACCTTTTTTTTTTTTCCATATATTTCTGCTCTAAATGAATTAACTGAGTGACAGCCCCTCAGAAGTTTAGAACAATATCATTTTTTAATTGCAGAATAATAGATACATATTGTCTTACATGTACATAGGATGTATTTCGGATATTCTTTTTTAGTTAGAATGTAAAGAGAAAAAAAAAATGACCATTTTTCTTAATATTAGCAAAAAATGTTTGATTATATTTTATTGTCAATGTTTCAAAAACCTTCAATTATCAAAACTTCCCTAAATTAATATGTTAATATTCTTCCCTTAATATTCCCTTAAGATGTGAATATTTTTGTATCGAATTCAAGTAATCTTCTTGCTATGAATGTAAATATATAATAACTATTTGAGTGGATGCAACAAAATAAGTGTACGATTAAGCTTATAACACTTTGTAAAATAAAAATCTACTTGTGCTATTTAAATGTAACAATTTGTATGAAAAATAAACTTTTTTTTTTCATTTCAGAGACGGCGGTTGAACCGCCAAGTGCTCCTACACCAGCTCCTGCTCCAACTCCTGCTTCTCCTTTTGCAGCCCCCGTACCTGTGATGAGACATGCTGCTCGTAAGAAACTCCTTATATTATCCGAGATGTTATATTTTCAATTGTATTTCTTTATTTCTCAATGAAATGTATTTTGAAAAGGATTAGTTTTTGAAACCTTTTATGGTTTATCTTAAGTCTTTTTCCTCCTAAATAAAGAAAATTGCATTGTTTAAACTGTTCCAGAAACTTGGGAGGAGAGAAAGCATATTTAATCAGAGTTGCGAGACAAAAAAGGCAAAATTAAGTGCTTGCTGATTTTTTTTTTTATTTTACTTAACTTTATATTTTTAATTTACTTTTTTTTAACCAATTTTACATGTCATAAAATATGATAACTATTTTTATTAAAGTTCTATTTGTTCTTAATGGAATTGATTTGTTCCAAATTTCTTCTTTATTAATTAAAAATTTTGACCAAGTAATATAAAAAAAATTTTTTTTTAATCATTTCCTACTTTTTTTTTTCAATGTATTGCAGAAAGTCCTTTAGAAATAATTTTCATTCATTTTTTTAAGTTTATCTGGTGCGATCTATTGGTAGATATATGCAATTTAAATAAAAAAAAATTAAAATAAATTTAATTACTGAATTAATATTTGAAAAAAAACTGTATTAACATCCAGTTTAAAAAAAAGTTTAAAAAAATAAAGTTTAAAAAAACAAGTTTAAAAAAAATAACTACAAGTTTGAAAAAAACTACAAGTTTAAAGTCATCCACTACAAGTTTAAAAAAAAATGTATTTGAACTTTGAGTGGATGAATAAAAAGTATTTTATGAACAATTGAAAATTGGAACAAGATATATATATATATAGGGAGAGTGTGAGCTAATCGAAGGAATTGAAATAAAAGTTAATTTTGAAATATTTATTAGAAATTAAAAAAAAAGGAAATTCCAATTTGATGTCTTAGTTTAATGCAGTTAATGCAGTTATTAGCATTATATGTACTGCACATTTCTGAAAATTATTGAAAATAAATTTAACTTTTTTTTAAAGGAAATAGTTTTAAATATTTGAAAGATTTCAAATTTTTTGTAAAAATTTAAATAGAACTGAATAAAACACTGCATGCTGATAGTTGACATTTAAAATTATGAAATTACATATTGTTTTGAATAAATCATTTTTTTAAATTTACAGTAAGCTAAAATGAAACACTAGTTTATTGAAAATGAACTCATTGATTTTAAATATTTTTAAAATTTGTGAAACACTACACATTTTTAAAAATAAATTAATGTGAATTGCATTAAAAGTTTAACTCTTTGTTTTTAAAATTCAGTAATTAAATATTTTTAAAATTGTTAAAATTTGTTTGCTTTTTCAATAAATAATTCATTTTAAGCTTTTATGTATGAATATTTTAAAAGTAAAGTGTTTTTTTTTTTTATAAGTGTTGTTTAAAGTTGACTTAAAAGCTAAAAATATATCAAAGTTCTTTTAAGATGTGTTTTTTCTTTAAAAAACTTCATTTTAATATCTATATTTAACAGTCATTTATACTCTTGTAAATGCTCTATAAAAATCTATATTTCACACGGATTTACAACTATTAAGATTTATAATGTTTGTTGTTTAACAATTCAGTTTTAACATACAAGATTTGTTATTTCTATTATAAATCTAAATTTCAACTTTCTATGAAGAAAATTATAATTTTTTAGTTATCTCTTCATGTTTAAAAGTCAATAAAAAATATAAAAATATAAAATAATTTTCTTTACAATGTTTAAGCATCAGTACAGTAATTTTAATGCACTAATATTTGAAGTTCACTTAATTTTATTACTAAAATTTCAATATTTTAAACTGTAAAATGTATATTTTGTTCTTCATTTGCATATTGTTGCTTACTGATGTGCCATACTTAATCATTTCCCCAATACATGAGCAGGGAAGTGGATATTTCATGAATCAGTTACTTGATGTTCAATTTCAGCGTACCCAAATCCTTAAGCCTCGTTCCCCCGATGCAAGAGGCGTTTAAGCGTGAAGCACTGACCAATCACTAGCCTCGCAACGTTCGCATGAAACCGGTTTGGAATCCACCGCTTCGAGTTGACCCATTTTCAACTTGAAACGGAACTTCACTAGGCGTAATACTATTTCTGACGTTTCACTGTGAAGGGGTCGAAAAATTTTCATGCCTGCTGCGTGAATCTTCAATGCTTCACACCTCAGTGGGAACGAGCCTTTATTCCTCAGACACCTTAAAACAATCTTTGTTAACACCAGGAGATTGCACCATCGGTGTAGTAGTTAACACCACACCCTGTATCAAAATGCCACTTGGGTTTTGGCTGAAATATTTCAAACTCTAAATGGCACTTTTGTTTAATGAGTGGCCTGAACGTTCATACTCAAAATCGGAAAATATTTTAATCTAAGATACATTATGTTTCTTAGTTATCTTTTGTCTTTTTTGCATATCGATTGACTATTTTGCATTATCGTTTGAATTGTTTGTTCTCTTAATAATTGGTTTCATGCAAAAAAAAAGAATCTTAATACACTTCTTTCATGTTTTAAAATCATAAATCCATTATGACAAAAATTATCAAATTAAAAGGAAACATTCCTAGAATTTGTATTATGTACTAGTTTCATTAAGTTTATTGCATTTGAGCTCATCAATATGCATGTCTACTTCATTGTTTATGTATTGCTACCTATCTGAATAAATTCAATACTCTTATTTCTATCTGTAACCCAGTAGTAGCAAATATTTTTATTTCTTGATTGAAGCATTCTGTGTATCATTAAATATTCGCACACTTCTGCAGCTCCTTCCTGCCCAAGAGCAGCACAGATCTTCAAAAATATACTATATTTTTTTCTGTATGCACAGTAAATTTAAATTAACTGAAACCTATGAGATTTTCTTTGATTGAATTCTTATGTGTGCATATTGCCACAAGTACAACATATTTTTTTTTTTTTCGCCTAAAATATTATTATTAGCTTTTCAATTCAACAGACTATTTCATTTTTAAAAAAGATGTGACTGAAAAATTTGACAATAGGAAATAATTTGTCAATTCTATCGAAAAGATTAAATTATTCAATATATAACATGAATGTAGTGAAAGGTTATATTTGTTATTAAAAGAAAATATGATTTCAAATTTAATTCCTTAATTCATATTTGAAAGGAATCCAATAATCCAAGGTAAAACAAATGTCTCTAATTTTATAAACAATTATTATACAGTCATTTCAAAGAAAATGATATCTAGATAATTATGTGAATGCAAATTATAGTTTGCATAAAAATTAATATTCTGTGCATTCATTTGATAAATGGTTCAAGAATCTCTTAGTGTAAAAATTATATGATAAATATTTGAACCATTTCAAAATGTTTAATATTCAATCATAAGTTTACTATTGTACTGTTTACATATTGTCAAAACCCTTTTATGTCATTATTTCATTTTATTTTTTGTATTAATGATTGCTTTTATTTTTTAAGGGCACCAAATTTCCAGCTCCTGCTCCACTCAAGCCAGCCAGCTGGTGAGTATTTTTTTTACTTGGATAATGATTTTTTTTTTTTTTTTTTAAAGTCTCTAGTAGTGATTACGAACTGTTGTAGAAATGAATTATAAGTAATTTTGCTAAGTCTATGGACATAAAAAACATGTTTGTGTGTTGTTGTTGTTTTTTAATTCTGTAGAATCCACTGTTTGAAAGTCACTATTTTAAGTTGTCTCATTTTTTTTTTTTACATTTAATATTACTAATTTCTTTAAAAATAACTGAATTAAATATTTTGATTAATATTATGTTCAAATTTAACTTAAAAGATATTTTCATTAGATTAATATTTGGAATGTTATCAAACTCATGCTGTTTTTTTTTTTTTATATATTATTGCAGAAGCCTGAACCTCCGAGGAGACCTGGTCGACCCGTAAGTGTTCTATTTCTTCAAAATTAATTTTTGTAATATCTAAACTTGCAAGCCTTTTCCCATTAAGGCAATCGGACGGCATAGTGTTAATATAAGAATTTGAATGACAATACGTTATGCCAATAAATTATTTAAGCAATTTTTAGATTTAATTCTAAAATTGCGACGAATAATGGTAACAATTCATCAATCGCTTACTGTATATTAACTTGTACAGGTATAAATAAATATGCATCTGTCAAGGTAAAAAAAAAATTTAAATGTGATGAACATGTAAATTTTAAAAATAGAGTTTTGAAATTTACAATTTCAGTCCAATATTCTTGAAACAACTGTTTTTGAACATTGACTTTTGATGTTACCATCATTCCTTTCCTGCATAACAACAAGCTTTTGAAGCTCTTTAAGAAACAAAGGTGGATTTTGCACCAGCACTTAGTGAGAAAATTGAAATATTTGAATTTTTTTATCATTTTATCACAAGTTAATTCCCAAATGGTTTATAATCAAGAAATTATCTTTAATTTACACATTTGTATTCTAATGATGTATATAATATATCTGTTAATTATCTTGTAAATTAGTTCTGAGTTGAGCAATTATATTTAACATATTTCCTTGAAAAACGGTACTCTAAAACTAACTAAACTGCTGCATCATCAGTTACTATCAGTTTAACCCAATAGTCATGTAAATGTGATTTCTTTATGTTTAAATATACTTTCCTGATTCCAATCAAACCACCTA
>BPLR01020193.1:0-29818 GCA_021605095.1 Caerostris extrusa | reverse complement strand
GTTACGTATTGCTAATGAACTAAAGCCTCCTTACACCCCAAAAAGAGGATGGCTTTATGAGGGATTAAATTGCATATTTAACACCTCCATAGTTAAGTAAGAATGGGATCTCATTTCTTTTGTAAAATGTTTTCAAAATTCTTAATTTCGTGCATTTTTCATACCATCCTTTTATAATCGCCCATCTCTTTAAATTTTAGTATTCAATCTATGTTTTATATTGTCATATAGGCAAAGAAATTGCAGAATTTTATTAATTTATCAAATCATCAATCTTCTTACATAGAACTTTGTTGTTTTCTAATGATAAGTATTGAAAAACAAAAAATTAAAAATCAACAATAAGTTGACTTTGAACAGTAAATTGAGTTGGGAATCTTATTAAATATATAGTTGATATTGGCAAACATGGTCATCGTCAATAAATTGCTAGAATCTTGTTAACTAATCGAATTATACACTTTTTTTTTTGTATAGAATTTTTTGTTGTTTTCCAATATAATTGAAAAATTAACAATAAGTTGACTTGAAATCATTTGCAACACGTGAGTGAGATCATATGTACAACGTTACCGTGTTGTACCTTACCCGTGTGTAATGCTGCTCCAAGTCCCGATACAGAAAAGTTAGACTAAGTTAGAAAAGCAGCTGATGTTTTAATAGCAACACTTAAGAGCTTAGCACGTGATCCATCTGAATAAATGTGAGCAAATCTTATTTTCTGCGTCTGAGAATAAAACACAGGAAAAAAGCTCAAGATTTAAAACAAGTTCTCAGCTGATTTCCATTTGACTGATGAAAATCTTTTAGAAAACGTTGAAAGTGGTGAAACTGTTAATCGTCTTTTCAATCAATGTTTCATTTTTTCACTTCCTTCTATTAGCTCACGCTCTCCCTATATATATATATATCCTGTTCAAATTTCAATTGTCAATAAGATTTTTATTCATCCACTCATTTTAAAAAATGCATTTTGATCTTGAAGTGGATGGCACCCGGATGTTAACACACACAGTTTTTTCAAATATTTATTCGTTAATTAAGTTTAATTTTGATTCTTTTTTAGATTTGCTGCATGTATCTACCAACAGATATACTTATAAACTTAAAAAATGAATGAAAATTATTTATGGAGACTTTCCTGCAATAGAGTGAAAAAAGTATAAAATGACTTTAAATTTTTTTATATATTACTTGTTTATGTTTATATTTCTCAAGAAACGAAACGAACTTAGAATGATAGAAGCTTTAAAAATAAAAAGAAAACCTCGAAAATCCTTGAAATGAGCTCTATTGATTCAGATGTAAACCTAAAAAGAAAGTTAGCATAATTCAATATTGATCAATGTGGTATTTTAAAATACCTTTAATTGTGGTACTTTGTGGTCTTAAAGAAAATATAAACAACATACTACAACTGTATTGTGTAGGTTGGCCAAACCAGATTGTAACTGGAGTGTGATTGGGTTTAAGATACTTGAGGCAGAAGTCGGAGAACTCACAGCTTTATTGATACACGCACAAACACCACACACATACCACAATTGGAAACGCACAATATTTGACACATTTAAAGACATATAATTATAGATCTGGGAAGTCTCAAGTCCTACTGTCCATTTCTCCAGAACACAACAGAGTGATGCTCTTGCTAGTGCTAGGGATAAATGCTGCAAATTCCAATTCTTTTTTCTCAGTCTTGGTATGTTTATTTAATGTCTAACAAATTGAATCATTTTTAGTTATTATTTAATAAAGAACGTTCTTTAAATAACGTTCAGTTCAATTTTATTTTTCCCAAAAAATCAAAATTTATAAGTATACTAATTTGATCCGGCAAACGTTGTTTTTGCCATATACATTATTTCTATAAAATATTTTTTTAGTTAAATAAAAAAAAACTAACTTACTATAAGTGTGGAAATGTGGTTATGATTGGAAGAGGAATGGAACGTTGCAAGACAATGACAACGTATAAAATGATAATACACTAACCATTTATTTATTTCATCCGTTATATTTTATTAAATTAATAAATATATTTTAAATTACATTATATAATAGCTGTATATGCATCAAAAAATAGTTATTTACATATTTACTACTAATTATGGCAATTAAAATAATCAACATCAATCTCTAAGTGATATTTTGGTTGGTCCGTCTTTAGCCAACATAAACAAACTGGATGGTTTACCCACACGCGAACATGGCAACGGCAACGGACATTTCTTCAAGGAGTGCCTCTGCAACAAGACTGTCACTAAACTCCATATCATCAGTTAAAATTAAGGAATTAAAATATAAATCATCAATAAAAGTTAAAGTTTAACATGAATTAATTGCTAGAGTAATAACTCTGGAAAATAAAAGATAAAAATAATAATTAAAAGATAGAATTTATGTAAAAAATTAAAAAGAAATATTTAAAAATAAAATAATTAAGAGTGAAGAAATAATTAGGGGTCCATTGCACATGCCAGCTTAAAGTTACAGAAGTTAAATTAAAATTTCTAGGTATAAAATGACCAGTGGTTAAATTTATAAATAAACAAGAATCATCTTAAAGATTCAAAAATAAAAATTAAGTAAAAAAATAAAATAAAAAAGACACTTACTAGATACAGCAAACGATGAGAACGGCGTGTGTGACACAGGTTTTGTGAGTTGTGGTAAACCACCAGTTAATTGAGTGTGGAAGAACTACCGTTCGACGTTCCCCGGGGGTTAGTTTTGCGGTCGTTTTCCGAGTCTATAGAAAGCGTCTCGGGTTCGAAACGAAGAACTTCACGCAAGCAGTCTATTGAACCCTCCGTCTTTTGACTGAGGGAAAGAATCAAATTCCTGGTAGAGGATGGCTCTAGGCCTTTTTGAGAGCTGCGTACTGCTGGATCGTATGCAGGGATTGCTTGAAGTAGTTCGTTTCGAATCCGAGGGCAGTTTGCGAAGAATTTAATGCAGTAATTTTTGATGTAATCTAGAATTGGTTCTACGTTGAGATCTTTATGAATACCTTTTCGTCTGACATAATAGGGTGCATTTACGAAGTCGCTGAGCCTTTTGTTTTGGTAGACTTGCAGCTTTCTCAGATTGACAATGGAAGTAGATGCCCATATGGGACAACCGTACGTGAGAATTGGTCTCAGAATAGAGGTGTAAAGTAGTACCTTGAGTCTAATTGGGAGTCGGCTTTGCCTGGAAATTAGTGGATTAAGTTGCTTACTGATAGCTGCTGTTTTTGCTATAGTAGCGGTTAGATGTAATTTGAAGTTTAGTCTGGTGTCTAAAATTATTCCAAGATAGTTGTAGTTGTTTACCCATTTTATTGGTTGCCCGAAGATATGTAGGTTTTGAGGATTTACGTGACGTTTTTTAGTGAAAAAGAACGCTCGCACATTTATTCGGATTTATCTTTTTACTCTCCAGTTGGTAAGCCAATTTTCGAGTTTGTAGCATTGTGTTTGTAGTCTGTGTACTATGGTGTCGATGTTGTTATGTGTGGTAGCAATAGCGGTGTCGTCAGCGTAAGTAGCTAAGTGACAGTTGTCAGCCGGAGGAAGATCATTAAAATAGTGGAGAAAGATAATTGGACCGATTAAAGAGCCTTGAGGTACGCCACTGAGAATTGGCCTGGGAGAAGAAATATAATTTTCCACTCGTACTCTAAAAGCTGCGCTGAGAGAGATACGAGTTAAGAAGCTTGATAAGCTGAGCAGGAAAACCCATCAGAATGAGTTTAGAGATAAGACCATTATGCCAAATCTTATCAAAAGCTTTGGCAATGTCCAGGAAAAGTATACCCGTGGATTTGCGATTGCTAAAGCCTTCTTGGATCAGTTCGGTGACTCGAAGGAGCTGGTGAGTTGTGGAGATGTTTTTCCTAAACCCAAATTGTTCAGGAAAAATTAGATTTTGATCTTCGGAGAACTGATTTAGGCGTTTAAGTATCGCATATTCGTATACCTTGCTGAGGCTACTGAGTAGCGAAATTGGACGGAAATTGCTAGGAAGAGAGGTATCCGATTTTGGCTTTGGGATCGGAACCACCACGGCTGTTTTCCAGCAGCTTGGAAAGTGACTTTTCTCCATCATGAAATTCATGATGTAAGTGAGATAAAGCACTAACTTGAATGAAAGGTACTTAATCATCTTGTTGGAGATTTGATCAAGACCTGGAGCTTTCTTATTATCAAGAGTTTTGATATAATTCCAAGTTTCAAGAATTTGGATTGGAGGCAGGTTATTTGTGTGTGCAGTTTGTAAGAATTTGTCTACTTCGTAATTGATTGTGTTAGAGAGTGCTCCGTTCTCTATATCGTGGTTTGGTTCGAATTGATTTTTTAGGCTGTCGGCTATAACTTCGGCTTTCTCCTGAGAAGTTAAAGCCATAACACCGCTTGGGCCAGTTAAGGGCGGAATGTCACTGTGTGGTTTCCTGAGAGCAGAGGATTTCCTCAAAGAGTGTTTGATTCCGGCGTTAACGCCTGTATGTTTCGTTCCCTTCTTTTCACGCGAACATGCCATGTATAGTTGTCCGTGGGAAAACACGGTGTGCCTGAATCTAAGCCACAAACAGACATCGTTTGGCCTTTGCGACTTATTGATTGTCATTGCGAATGCCAATCTAATTGGAAATTGAATACGTTTGAATTCAATTGACACATCTGTGGAAATCATAGGGATTCGCGGCAACAATATATTTTCGCCTCGGTACTTGCCATTCAAAATGCTGGCTTCGATAACGTTTTTCATTAATTTTTTAATGACTAATCGTGTTCCATTGCACAGCCATGGTGGGTTCAAATTACGAATCAAAATAACTGGAGATCCAACCTTTAATTGTAAATGATGCGGTGGCATGCCTGGCAAATCCAATGAATTCAAAAACACAATTAGATAATTTACAACTTCATTAGCATCGCAAACTGTATCGATAGATTTGTATGACACCAAGTTCCCTGGCAACAACTGTTGTATCTTGGAATTTAAACCATTGACGTCCACATTTTTTGCTGCCAAAATTGCTCTTTCTGCCAACCAATCAAGATTTTTGAATTGTGTGCATACATCGGGAAATATGTGGTCTATGAGATTATTTTGTGAGTCGATGATTGTGCAGAAATCTATCGGAAATTTTATGCATCCAGTATTTTCATGTACAGCAATTTTTCCATCGCCATTATCTAACAGTTTCTTTGAGAATGTTTCAGCGGATGGATCTTGAAGCTTTTGAACGCGCATGTTTACTTTTAGTTGTAATTTTTCAACATTACGCCACAGTGACGATGATTTTAAGCAAGCGTTGATCTCATCAGCGTATGTTTAACGTGGAATGGCAGGAAGTGTTTGCCTCAAATCACCTGAAAGGAGTAACAGAGTGCCGCCAAATAGTTTGTCGTTATAAGATTTTGCTTTCGATAATCTTATGCTTTCGAATTGCAAATAACACTTACTTTACTGGAATCCCAGATTCGCCACAATAAATAAAATTACAACACAATTACACCTGTAAGTTAAAACGCAATAACAGCCATCTTTATTTTTCTTAGAACAATAATAAAGTTGCCAATTTTGCTTAACAAAACATTAACACACGCTACACGTGTAAATATAATTTAATGCTACACGTGCAAAGAATATAACTTAACAAAACATTAACTTAAGACATTAGCACGCTACACGTGCAAATATAACAGTATTCGTTCTCTTATTATTTGACTTACCTTTAACAATGATATAATATTTATTTAATACGTAAATATTTCTCTTTTAAATTAAAACTATTCCCACAAAAACGTTGCGTATAATATATACAGGTAAAGCAACGGCCGTTGTTGGCGAGTTCACAACACGTGTTGATTTATATAAGATCACTAATTAAATAAAAGTAAAAAAATGAAGCCGATTAAAGACTTTAATTTTTGTTTAAGCACACGTGCTGTAATGTCATGACTAAGAAATTAAAAAAAAAACCACTACATTGTTTTACGAAAGAAATTTTAAAAAATATTTAGAGTGGACCACCCTTATCACTTAGGGGTTTAAAAATAGATTACGACCGATTCGCAGACCTACCAAATATGCACAAAAATTTTCATAAGAATCGGTCAAGCCCGTTTCGAGGAGTTTGGCAACAAACACTGTGACACGAGAATTTTATATATTAGATATTTAGAACATTAACATCTGCACGACGATAAATGTTGGTGAGAACCTAGCTTCTATCTAGAGTTGAGTTTCAAGTTATGAGATAATACATTGAAAACGAAAGCAGGTAAAGACTATATGTTTCTCTCTTTTAATTCTTTATATACATGCATATATATATATATATATATATATATATATATATATATATATATATATGCATATACACTCAAGAGCCAAAACATTATGACCACCTGTCAATAACGAGTTGGCCCACCTTTGGCGCGCAACACAGCTTCAACCCGCCTTGGCATGGATTAATACCAGTTAAATACCACTTCCACCTGATCACGTGCCTTCCACGTCATCCAGGCGAGTTCATTGCAAAATGTAAGGGTGGTCCTAATGTTTTGGCTCTTGAGTGTATGTATATATATATATATATCTGGGCGAGTCACCTATTAGTCTAAAAAAAAAATGAGTAATGTCTTTTTTTTAATTTATCTATTTGTTTATATTTAATTTGATATTTCTCTGCAGTACATATAAATAAATGAAATATTATTAAATTAAGAGTTAAGTCTGGTGTCATTACTTAGAAATATGTAATCAAAATTTATTTCCAATCTAAGCATTCACTTCGAAAATTGTGCTGCTTGATGCATTAAATCTTCTCGTATACGAACTAGAATACCTTGGTGCCTAAGAGCTCCAAGTAAAAGCTGGTCGAAGTGTTCGTAAACAATACTCCCTCCTGACGAAGAGATTCGCAAATGGATTTACGCACATGGAAGATGCATGGACTAACATTTCTCGCAGTTTCTATTTCCCCGAAAGATACGAAATGTGTTCAAACACACTGTGAAATTCGCTTAACATGCTTTAATAACGAGCAACTTTATGTACCATACTTGCATCGTGACGGTAATAAAATTTTAAATTTTACCTGACTGTGAATAAATAAACACATAAATTTTAATGAGTTTATTTAATCAGGATTTTTTCAGTATAATTATTATGCACTTTTTCCAATATTTTGTAAGGTGAATTGATTTTTAAACCTATTTGATATTAAAAAATAATCTCCTTTAATAAAAGTAATGGACTGATTATAAATTATTATGACCTGGGTAAGAATAGCCTTCGGGACAGAGTGACCAGCACTTCTGCATTCGGTGCCATGGATGCTTGTAGTGGTTCGGAATCTAACTTGTACAGTATGTTCCTGTCTAATATGGTTGATGGGCGTAGGGCTGACAACCCTACCCTTAAAAAAGAAAACATCTCATGTTTCGAAATCTGCTTGTAGGCAGACGGCCTTGGTCCACCATGGGACTATTCTGCCAATGAAGAAAAATATCATTCTTGATTTTATCAACTATACAACGCCAAATGCCTAATAATTAAATCTATAATATATAAACAATTAAAGTTTAAAGTTTGTTAAACAATATTATAAACAATTAAAGTCTCTTTTAAATACCTCCTAACTTTATTACCAAATAGCCTATAGCAGTAGTTCTGAAGCATTTTTAAGTAGTCATTTTCAAAGTAGTCTTTATTCAAAAGAGCTGATTCTGCATAGACCCTTTTAAAATAACTACTTTTAACACATATGCTAGTGTATGATTAATAAAACATATTCAACCAGAAAATCATTTTTTCAGAAAATGGCAAATCTAAATCCTCAAATTTAATTCAAATTTTAATGGATGAATGCATCTACTTTGCCTGAACAAGTTCTTCTAAGGTTGACTTATTGCTAGAGCAACTCTCTCATTTGTTGCATTTAATCTATTTAAAAGCATTCTTTTTATTAAAAAGTAGCATGGAAAATGGAAACAATACATTCAGATTAGAGAGTTATATTTGCAGCAAAAGAATAGATCTGTGTCATTTCTATCAAATAATAATTAAAAGAAAATTACTATCTGAAATCAGTTTAATTGCAAAATTGACAATACTACAGAAATAAAATTAGATTTCAATTGATTTAGATAATATGACACCCAAATATACCCAGGATCATTTAAAAATAAAATTACCATCCAGAAATAAAAAAGGACGTGAAAACAAATGCCAAATCCATATATCCATACTATGAAGTTTATCTTACCAGACAATTATAAAATATTTTAATCTGAAGCCTCAAGAAACAACCCCCACAACGGTCTACGATCCTATTAGACAGGAACGTACGAATTAAAATGGATTCCTAACCACTACAAACATCCATGGCATCCCCTGGACTCGAACCTGTGGTACCGAGCTCCAGAGAGCTAGACAGTCGGCCCTTTAATGTAATATAAATTACAAATTACTTTAATAAAATGATCGAAAGTCTTGACCAGTTCCATATAAAAATACTTAAAAATAGAAAAGATAGATACATAAGATTTGCAATACTCAGAAGAGCAGATTTAAAATATATTTTTTTTTTACCTTATCTGAAAATATTATTTTTTTGTAATGCAGCTGGCAAACACTTAGTCATCTGTCTTCGATGCCTTAAGGTAAACGCTGCACAGACGCTACTCATTTTTGCATTACCCAGGGGGCACGTGTAACTTGAAGATAAGCCACGGACGCGGAGTAACAATGTCCCCGCAACGCACTATGAACCTATTAGACCGGAACATACGATTTAAAGTGAATTCCGAACCACTACAAACAACCATGGCACCGCCAGGACTCGAACCCGAAACCTGTGTTACCGAACGCCAGCCACTCGGCCATTCAGGGCCTCTGAAAATATTATTCAAACATGGATGTTACTTTTTGGGTATATACAAGCATGAAATTGGAGAATGGGACATATAAATTATCCTGTTCATTAAAACTGATGTTTATAAGCAAATAACGGAAACAAGACATCACTGGTCAACAAAAGCACACAAAAGGAGACCAATGAGCTAGGGAAGACAATACTTAAAGGGAGGGGGAGGGGTAAAAGATAATACAAGATGCTTATAAGATTATAGACCCCAATATCTTTTTCACGAGCTTAGAAAACTTTCTAAAACACAATTATATCTGTAAGAAAGATTGATGGTAGACGTCTAAGAAAATTAAAAACCCTGGATAGCCACCACATCATGCGGAGGCGAAAAGAAACCTACAATATTCAACGGGCAACGTTGCTTAACAGCTATATACGGTAAATGGATGACCAGTTTCGCAGTTTACTGTAGCCAAATGCCTTCATAAAGCTAGCCTATTTGCCTGTCATACTAAACATTACATGCCATTAACAGCCCTCATTTGCAGAGCCGTTTAGACTGGTTAAAAGCCGCAAATATTGGACGTCTCCTCAATATATGAACATCTTGTTTACATATGAGAGTTATTTCAGCGGCACAAACGTTTCTGGAAACTAACTAATATTGAGAGAGAGAGAGAGAGAGAGACGGTTTCATACCAGTAAAAACCAGGGAAATAAATTTGTACCGTTAACAGGAATACAAAAAATTGCAATATGAATAAAAAATAGCACTAATAGCGAATAGCACTAATTTAAACAATCACATCATCAATAAAATTTAATATAGAAAAAATGAATAAAATTTAATGCGGAAATATCATATTTTTGTAACAATTTTCACAGATAAATGAATGTGCAAAGTTTTTATCTAATGCATGCAACGATACTAAAACAAATTGCTCAAGGCATGTAAAATAACATTTCAGCAACAGACGAGACACTATTTATTCCAGTCGGTTTAACAGAAGACTTCTAACATATTGTAATTTATTCGAGTCATTCTATCTATATAGTAAATCATAACTTCTTTATTTTTCCTACCGAATTCAGGGGCAAAATCAATTTTTGCTATCAATGTGCTTTAACAACTTGGAGTGAGAAAAAATTATAATTTCTATAAATTACTTTAACTTCACTCTAGTTTTATTCTTCTGCCACCAAAATTTGTAATGTGACAAGACTTTATATCAAGTTCTTGAAACGCAGTGTTATAGAAGCAACTATTTTAGTTGTTTGTGTTAAAAAGAGAAGATGTCTTCACTCCCAGGATAACCTTCATAACATTCAATACGCCATTTGAATTGAAAATATCACAATCCCCGATACGATTTACTTTGATATATCTATAAAAAAAAGCCAATCACATAAAATAGCTGTGATAGATTTCAGATCAGACTGCTTTAACCATGGTCAGTTATAATGTTGTAATGCCTAAGGTTCGGAGCAGAAAAAATGTATACGTACTTTGCAAACCTCAGGAAAGCAAGGAATATTATTTATAAACAGGCTATATCATGATAAGTATGTAACTCTTACTATATATACAGCCTGAGTAAAAACTTTAAGGCCAGTAAACATTTTTGAGAAAATTTAAAATGAAATAAAAGGGATTCAAATAATATTAATTATTAAAGTTCATTGATAAGAAATAAATGCAATAAACATAATTTGTAAATACATAATTATGAGAAACATGTGGTTATTTACAAAGTTAGTATTTCTGCCTGAGTAAAAACTTTAAGGCCACCAGTCATTTTTTAGAAATAAATATAATATAATCGTGTAATTACCATTGCAACTACTAGCTTGTGACAACGCTGCAATTTTCATATTTGTCATACGTTTCTTCGAAGTATTGGGGATCTTTGTGAAGATGGCAAAGGGTAAGAAGTTAACTGATCGTGAAAGAGGACAGATCGAAGCTTTGTCTTCAACAGGAATGAGTAGTCGTGCTATTGCGATAAAGATAGGAAGATCAAAGACTGTAGTCAACAATTTTTTAAGATTGAAAGACAATTATGGTAAAAAGAATACTGGGGGAAGACCTAAAGCTTTGTCCTCGCGTGATGAAAGAAGAGTTTGCCAACTTGCATCTACTGGAAAGTACTCAACCAGGAAACTGATTTCGACGACAGATTTAAAAAGTTTGTCAAAAAACGATTTATAACACAATTAGAAGGTCTGGAAGGTACAGTTATACAGCAAAATTGACTAAGCCTCAGTTACTGCAGAGACACAAAATAGAGCGTTTGAACTTTGTTCAGAAAGTCATGACCTGGGACAACCAATGGATAGAAATGATTTTTTCTGACGAAAAAAATGGAATTTGGATGGACCAGATGGCTGGAATTTCTACTGGCATGATATAAGAAAGAAAAAGAAATATTCTCCAAGCGCCAATTAGGTAGAGGGTTTGTCATGACTTGGGGCTGTTTTTCTTACAATGGTGCGGGCTCAATTGCATTCGTTTCAGGTAGAATGAATTCACAATGATACCAAAATGTCCTAACAAATCATCTTTTGCCAAATGCTGAATGTCTTGCCGGTGAAAATTGGAAATATCAGCAAGACAATGCACCGATCCATTCGAGTAACAGTACAAAAATTGGTTCTAAGTCAACAATGTTGAAACTGTGAAATGGCCAGCTAGATCACCTGACCTCAACCCAATAGAGAACCTTTGGGCTGACTTAGCAAGAAGAGTTTATGCAAATGGAGGACATTTTACATCAACAACAGAGCTGAAATCTACTATCGAAGATGAATGGTATAAAACCGAACCCACCCTTTGTCAAAAACTCGTTTCATCCATGAAAACAAGATATTTGAAGTAATTCAAGTAATGGCTCCTACACAATCTTCTAATAATTTGTAATTTTTTCTTATATGTTATTTTGTATGTTGGCCTTAAAGTTTTTACTCAGGCTCAAATATTCATCTGTGTGTTCTGTAATATTTTTCTAATAATAAAATATTTGCAAATTAATTTTTCTACTTTTTTTTTACTTTTATTTAAGCTCAATAATTATTTATCAAATGGTATTTTAATTCCTCAGTTTAAATGTTTTCATTTTCTCAAAATGTCTACTGGCCTTAAAGTTTTTACTCAGACTGTATATATATACATATATATATATATATAATGTTTATTCAATACTAAATAAACAGCCTATTGATTCCTTATTCACTTTAAACTACGTTTTGACATCCATGTTAGCTATGACAAAAAGGAATTATCGCTTTGATATAAACGTATCAATTTATCTCTTTGATGTTAAAGCGCTAATAAATTCTATTTCCTGAAGCTGGACATGTTGCGTTAATATATGTGCTAATTATAATATAATTTTCAAAATGAAAGCAAGTTATTATTTAAAATAGGTGATAATTTTATTCTATTTATGTAATACGTATTTCGTAGCATTAAATTTTTCGACGATTTTCTTTTGATTTAGACATTATATGTGTTAATACTTAATTATTAACATAAACTCTATCATTTAGAAGACTTATTTTTCTTTCCTCTAACTTAAAATATATGCTTATTCGAAACTCATATAAAATGCTAAGAATTATTTAAAATTAATTTATCATAATTTAAATTCTTATGGCAATAATTCAATGTTGACGCGAATTTCGCTTAAGTTAGTTATCACATTGCCTATTGTGTTTCCTAACCCCCAAAAGTCATAATTGCAACGCATGCCATAAATAGATCGAATCTTGGTCCCTTTTGCATGTTAAATGCATTGTCTACCACATAATCCCACAATTTAGAGATGCATGCAAAATTTAAACACACACACACTTATATATATACAGAGAGGGAGAGGTGGTTATCAAAATAATGAAAGCGCCAGTGAACAAACGTGGCATTTAAGAATGCGCTTCGTAAGCATTAAAATGTAATCTTAGCTACCAGTGTTTTTTAATATAAAAAGTGTATATGACGATGGCCTGAAGATACCTTTTTAGTAAAATTGTATACCTTTTTAGATTTTTTTTCAAAAGTGTAAAATGTTACACTTCACAGATTCTCAAAAAGGTCAAATGATAGAAAATGGAGCAACTGTGACAAAAACAGCCCAGTTTTTTTTTAGCGTTTCTCAAAGTATGATGTCTAAAGTCATGACAGCGTACACAAAGCGCTCCAAAACAAGCTCGTCAAAACAAAATAGTGAACGGATAGAGAAGTCAGTGAAAGAGTATTGAAACTGATTGTAATATCTAAAATGAAAACAACTGCAGCCAAAGTGACAACAAAGCTCAATCAGCATCTGGATTCTCCAGAGTCAAGAATAACAGTTAGTAGTTACCTTTATAAAAAGGTAATTTATTATAAAAGCAATTCGCAAGCCACTTGTCATATTTGTTAATGCCGCCTTGTCTACAGTGGTGCCACAACCAGAAAACCTGGTCGATTGATAAGTGGAAGACAGTAATATGATCTGATAAATCATCTATTCATTTTTTCTTCCCAACAGAATATATATACAGATGCGTAGAAATACTTAGGACAAAAATTACAGAAAATATAAACCTTAAAAATACAAAAAACTATTACCCAGGACATTTTGAAAAACTACCCGCTCATGTCAGTGAATTACTGCTTTAGAAACGAGGTGAAAAAACGAAAACAGAAATTAGGGCAACGTGTACATGCACAGATAGTTAGGTTACTTGTTAGGAATTTTACAAGTTTTCTCTTATGCGATTTTCAAATGAAAATTAGTCTTCTTTTAAATTCCTGAAAGGCAATATCCTTCGATTATTATGTTATGCTAGTGTTTTACATAAGTATGATATGAATATTACGAACAGCACACTAACGGGTTACGAAAGGAGGTTTGGTTTGCTACTCTACGGCCATTTTGTGCACATTTTGAGGCTAATTAGACCGGGACCTACAATTTAACGTGGATTCCGAACCACTGATAAACATCCATGCCACCGCCAGCATTCGAACCTGAAGACTGGGATACCAAAAGTCCAGAGAGCTAGCTAATTGGCTATCATGCCACTCAACGAAACGAAGAGATCGCCTTCTAGAAATTTAAAAATAATTACCCACATTAGAGAATCCATATTGGAGAAAACTTAAGAATAACTGAAACCGGACTGCCGAAATAAGAGCCAATAATGCTGCCTAAATTGCCATCGAGTCTCTTCTTTTCTGAAAGCAGTGGAAGCAACGAACTTGTGTATTTTTGCACACTAGCTACGCATAATATCTCTGAACCACCAATCAGACATTAAATTAAATTAACAAAAAATTTTTAAAATAATTTTTGTGGGCTTCAATCTCTGCATCGTACTTAAATTTTGAATTTTATTTCATAACGGAGAATACAATAGTTTAAAACAAAATATTTTTTTCTTATATAATTGTTAATGAAATCAAAACATTATAATAATTATTATTTTATTTATCTCTATTACTTAAATTGTAAAGTATAATAAGTAATTCTTCTGTAAAATTTGAATTTTAAAATTCTTTGTATTTTTGATCAAAAACGAAGATATCGTGTATCGTGATAAAATCCTTCAATAACAAAACTAAAAATTTTCTTTTCAAAAGAAGAGCTCCAACTATAACTTCAGCCTTATTTACGGAGTACCTTATTTACAGCTTAGAAGTGGAATCCTTCCACTTAAATATAAGTATACACTCAAGAGCCAAAACATTATCACCACCCCTACATTTTGCAATGAACTCGCCTTGGAAGGCACGTGATCAGGTGGAAGTGGTATTTAACTGTTGCTGGAGAGTCTGAAGAATCATTCTTTCACTTACTTCTGGGTGTGATGGGAAAGGCTGCGGATATAAGCGACTTTGATAAAGGGCAGATTGTAATGACTCGGAACAAGTATTTCCGAAACTGCAGACTCGTGGTTGTTCGCGATCTACAGTTGTTAGTACTTATGCAAAGTGGGAATGACGGTGAAACCAGCAGTAGACGAAATGGTGTTGGACGTCCACACGCTATGAAAGAAACAGGTCGTCGGAGACTGTCTCGCATGAAGAAGCAAAAACCGGAGACAGACAGTGGCTCAGCTGACAGCCCAATAAAATGCAGGGCCAAGTAGAATAGTATCGGAGCACACTGTTCAGCGGATACTGTTGGATATGGGGCTACGCAGCAAACGTCCCACTCGTGTGCCTTTGCTGACTAAGCGTCATCGCCAACTGCGCCTGCGCTGTGCCCGGGAACATCGTGACTGGTCCATGGATCAGTGGGAGAGAGTAGCCTGGTCAGATGAATCACGGTTTGTCATTCATCACGCCGATGGTCGTGTCAGGATACGCCGTCTTCAGGCGAACAGTTGCTCCCTGAATGTACAGCAGGTCATACACAGGCCGGCGGTGGCGGTATTATGGTTTGGGGACGTTCTCTTGCGTGTCTCTGGGACCCGTGGTTGTGTTAGAGCAGACCATAAATGCTACAGGGTATCTGAACATCATTGTGACCAGTTGCACCCTTACATGGCCTCTGTTTTTCCAGCTGGAAATGGAATGTTCCAACAGGACAGCCCCCTTGTCACAAGGCTAAAATTGTGTTGTAGTGGTTCCAGGAACATGATGCAGAATTCCAGTTAATTGCCGCTCCAGTTTTGGCCGCCTAACTCCCGGATCTCAATCCGATAGAACAATTTGGGATGTCCTGGGACGGCAGCTCAGGAGTTCAAAGACCACCGATTCGCAATATCTCAGATTTGCGTGACCGAAAACATCTGGTACAATCCGTCTCCGGCCATCTACCAAGGACTTGTGGCATCCATGCCAAGGCGGGTTGAATCTGTGTTGCACAAAAGTGGGCCAACTCGTTATTAACAGGCGGTCATAATGCTTTGGCTCTTGAGTGTATGTCTTTAAAGGTGTTACCTGTTGTATATTAATGTTTGTAGTGCGTTGTGTACGTTGTGAACTTGTAATTAAAGTGATGCATTTTTTTAAATGTGTATTCTTGTGAACTTGGCCACACCCAGATCGAGCTACACAAACAAACAACAACATCTACTACAAAAACAAAATTTTGAAATATCTTTTGTGGGGTTCAATCATTGCATTATTAAACTTAAAATTTTATTTCATAACGAAGAACACAATGGTTTAAAAGAAAATAGTTTTTCTTATATAATTTTAATGGAATAAAAAAACTAAAATAATCGTTATTTTATTTATCTCTATTATTTAAATTAAAAACACATTTATAAATTCTTCTGTAACATTTGAATTCTTTAAACTCCTTTTATTTTTCGCTAAGACAAAAAAGGAGATATCGTGATAAAATCCTTCAATAACAAAACTAAAAATTTTCTTTTCGAAAAAGAGCTCCAGCAATAACTTCCAGGATTTTATGAAATAATTCTTTTACAGAAAGCAATTTGTATCAGCTTAAAACTTGTTCCTGACATTTTTATACCCCCTGGGTTTTCCACAAGGGACATTTTCTGTCGAATATTTTTTTTTGCACAGTTCCTTATTTATTGTGGAGATCTTATATTTTAAGTTTACAATTTCTCTTCTGTAGTGCATATTCTGTTTCTAAAATTATACAAACTGATTTATTCGCTTGTAAACAAACTTACAGCAATTTAACACTTGCTTTCCAGAAATTTAATTTTATTTGTTCATTTAATATTATTTTTGGACAACAAAAAAATGCATTGATTTTTAAAGGAAATTTTAGCAATTTATTTTATTCAAATTATAATTATTGTTTATTCTTACAAAGTTAGTTATTGATTTTCATTAAAATTAGTAGTGTAGTGTGCAAGTTTGGCAACCAGATTGTAACTATGTGTGGTTGGGTTGAGACACAAATTGGACAATTCACAGCTTTATTGACACACGCACAAACACCACACACAATTAGAAATGTACAATATTTAACACATTTAAAACATACAATTATAGATTCGAGGAAGGATTTCCCTTCTAAGTCGAAAACCCTATACTCACTTAAGCGCAAGATGCGAGAAATATACTTCATCACCGGGTGAGAGTCTGCAGGCCAAATAATACGCAGTATTGCGTTTAAATATATTTCATCTCGTGGTGAGAGGCTATAAACTAAACGTTTCTCAACAAAGAGAGTGGTTGCACTGTACTTCTTCTCGGGTGAGAGTTTCGAGGCCTACCGATCATTTTCTCTTGAACGCCAAAGAGGTTATCCAGTGTGTAGGTGAAAACACGGTTATAGTTAATATATGTGTTTATATATATTAATTATATATTGAAGACTTACAAATATAAATCCTTGTAATGGGAAAATACCAGTGTATACTTGTTTAAAACATCAGTTTCAAAATTTCAATGCAAAATGTGTATAAATGATTTTATCACCTATTTCATAAACATAACTTCATTATATTGTGAAATATGGTTAAAAAAATTGTAGCTTTACCATGAGGAAAAGATTATTATTTTTTATTATTATTTTGGATCTTTGATGATGCCAAATGTATTAAATTTAAAATGCTTAGAAAATTAGAAAAACCAATTTTCCTAATACCCACTATAACAAAAAAAAAATTACGAAAATTTTACCGAAGAAAAGTTATATGCTTATGTATATATACAGAAGACGTGAGGTTAATTTTTGAGTCATAATAATTACTGTGTCTTCGTCGTAGAAAACTGTCGGATTTATTTGAAAAAAATTTTATCAAATTTGTTTTTCAAATAAATTTGCATTTTATAAATTTTTTTTGTACATTTTTTTCTCTAATGCAGCTGACAAACTTTTAGACATGGACGTCTTGGATTGCCTTAAGGCAAGCGCTGCACCGACGTTTCTCACTTTGCATTACCCAGGGGGCGCTTGTAATTTGAAGATAAGCCGCGGACGAAGAATAACATTCCCCGTAAACGCTCTACGATCATATTCAAAGCGGTTCCGAACCACTACGGTTTAAAGTGGCATTCCGGGGCTAACCACTACAAACATCCATGGCACCGCCGGGATCTCGAACCGGTTCTGCCGAAACCTGCCAGTGAGCTTCACCGAGAGCATCATGTTACATCTGAGCACGAGCCTTTGATCACTCGGCCATTCAGGCCCTATAAATTAGTGTATGACCTTCTAAAATAACATTTGAAATCTTTCAAACATTTAAACCGGTCCCATATGACTGTTGGACTTTCTGTTAGCACTACCCAGAGAGGTGCCGATGCGCTGCACATGAAGATAAGCATACGGACGAGCCTTTGAGTAATAACTATACATCAAAGTAATGGAGTCTAGTTTAGATTTATGTCCCGTTAATGGTACGTTTTGCAAACGTTCATTTAATTAATCCTGTCCATTATATAATTTTTGACCGAGGCCTACGTTTTAAAGTAGATTCCGAACCACTATAAACATCCATGACAACGCCACTCAGCCATTCAGGCCCACGTTTTTATAATATAATATTTTAAAAAATAAAAGTAAACAATTTCCGAGTTGTATTAATCCGATCATGAAACCATCTAAGGTCCTACTTGTCAGTGTTTCATTAAGCAGAGATGTCTGAAATTAATTAACTGGTTAGAGACGTCTTTGACAAGCACGAAGGAAACTAACAAAAGATTTTTAAATTTTCTTCCGGTATTATCAAATGCAAGTTTTGAATGCGGACCACTGTATGCTGCATTGTATTATGCATTTTATTAAGATGGTAGCTCTTAAATATTCATTATATATTGAAGACTTACAAATATGTATCCTTGTAATGAAAACACTAGCATATACATGTTTAAAAACATGCGTTTCAGAATTTCGATGCAAAATTTTTACAAAAGTTTTTTCACCTATTTCATAAACATAACTTCGTTATATAATGAAATAGGGTTAAAAATTGTAGCGTTTTCATGAGAAGATGATTATTTATTTTTTTTTGGATCTTTGAAGATGAAGACGGTTTAAGTTTAAAAATGAGTAAAACATTGCAAGTATTTAATCAAATTTCAAAACTACCGCCATAGCGAAACACGCTACGAAAATTATATCGATGAAATGTTATATGCTTAACATTAGTTGATGTCATAATAATTGCTGTGCCTTCATCATAGAGAATTGTATGAGTTATATTTTATCAAATTGTTTCCCAAATATGCATTTTTTGTCTGCTTTAAATTTTAGTATCTATATACTAGTAGAAACCGGCATACATTGTCCTGGCAAAAAGAAATGCATTGTAGAAAATTACATCTCACGAATATTTTCTCCATGTTCCAATATATGTGCATACTAATTTTCATGGATATAGTTTGTAATCTATATAAGATTGAAATGTTGCAGCACCATTTTGCGGCAAGTAACAATAAAGTGGATAGCGCGAATATGCTTTCCATACTAGTATACATATTATTACCAATTTTCATTGTGATTGGTTGAATGTTATATTAGTTGATTTACTGCAGTACCATCTGGTGGCGATTTACAACAAAGAGAATAGCATAAAATATTTTCCATGATTTTCAAACACACACAAAAATTTCATCAAAATCGGTCGAGCCGTTTAGGAGGAGTTCAGCAACAAACACAGATATATAATAATTATATCGATTGCAGCGCCACCTACCGCATCCATTTTTAAATTTAAACCTTCCAGGGGTACACTCAAACACACACACAAAATTCCATTAGAATTGATCCGGCCATTCAACAGGAGTTCGGCGATAAATATGTGCATAGAAGAATTATACTATAAAGATATTATAAATACTTTTAGAATTTTGTTCTCAGAAGTTTGTAAAACAAATTTACATGTTTTGGTTTGGTTTTAAATGTTTTGGTTTATATCTTTTAGAAACTCTTTTTAAATGGTATACACCAGGGCCTGAATGGCCGAGTGGCTGGCGCTCGGTACCACAGGTTTCGGGTTCAAGTCCCGGCGGTGCCATGGATGTTTGTAGTGGTTCGGAATCCACTTTAAACCGTAGGTCCCGGTCTAATAGATTCGTAGAGCGTTGCGGGGGCATTGTTAATCCGCGTCCGTGGCTTATCTTCAAGTTGCATGCGCCCCCTGGTTAATGCAAAGTGAGTAACGTCTGTGCAGCTTTGCCTTAAGGCATCCAAGACCATACTATCTAAGTGTTTACCAGCTGCATTAGAAAAAAATAACAACAAACAACTGAAATATACTTACTTATAAACCAAACTACTGAAATCTACTTACAAATTTCACTGTGTATTAAATGAACGCGTTTTATCACTAATTTCCTCAACAAACATTCTATAATATTAAGCAATTGATGAATCACATTGAGTTGACCCGGGCAAAGATCCAACCTCTCTAACAGCTACAGACCGATCTCTCTACTCTCCTGCCTAAGTAAACTAATTGAACGCGTAATTGTTAACATCTTAAATGAAGAATCTGATAAACTTAACATTTTAATTTCGCAGCAATTCGGGTTTACCAAAAACTTGTCAACTACGCATCAACTTTATAATCTCACAGAAAATATTTCAGAAGGGTTTTCATGGAAACTCGACACTGCAGTAGTTTTCCTGGATGTCGCTAAGGCGTTCGATCGTGTTTGGATCAATGGTTTAATATATAAAATGATAAAATATCAATATCCTACCTACTTAATCCGTACCATACACAATTATCTTACAAACAGAAATTTTGTTGTTTCTGTAGATAACACTGATTCTAAAAACTGTCATATCCTTGCCGGTGTTCCTCAGGGCTCGATCTTGAGACCATTTTTTGTTTAACATATATACACCAACGACCTCCCACAAGATCACAAAAATTAAATTAACACTTACGCGGACGATACGGCTATTATTACACAGGGGCGAAACATAAACATAATCAGGAAAACTTACAAAACTACATACACACGCTTGAAAATTGGCTCATTAACTGGAAAATAAAACTTAATGTCTCGAAAACTGAAGCAGTGCTATTCACCAGGAAAAATAAACTAATTCCCCCTAACGTAACTATTTATAATGCTAACATTTCCTGGTCCAAAGAAACTAAATACCTTGGCGTAATACTTGACAGCAAACTAACATATAAATCGCATATTAATTATCTACGCACTAAATTCAATAATCAATTAAGAAAACTCTTCCCCCGTAATTTGTAGAAATTCCTCACTAACAATTGAACTAAAAAAAAATTAATCTACCTTTCTTAACTTAGACCTGTCATTGCATATGCGAGTCCAGTTTGGGGTTCTACAGCCAATAGTAACTTTCTCGTGCTCGAAAGACTCGAAAATAAAATTATTCGTATGATCTCTGATGCACCCTGGTATTTCAGAAATAATGATATTCGGCACTCTCTTGATATTCTAGTTTCCGCGCATTCGTCGAGAAACTTGCAAAAACTTTTATGACTCCGTTTCCCGATCCACTAACCCTGTTCTAAATGATTTAAAAATATACGACTATGACGTCACTCTACCCAGAAATCGCAAAAGACCTCGCTATACTCTTAACATTAACAAATAATTTCCTCCTTTCTGGAGATTTTTCGATTTCGCTGTAGCCTCGTTAATATTTTTCTTTTATTGCATTTTTGTTATTGGATTTATCATCAGTGCTTATTCCTTTAATTTTTTAATATTTTTGCTTATGGGATGATTTTTGTATTTTTACTCTTCTTTTTGTAACTTTCACTTTCTGTCTTAATTGTAATGGTTTTGTTCTCTGATGTTAGAAATTATTATTCATTCTCTGATTTATTTAATTTTTCTTACAATTGGCAAAGGGCTCGACCACCAGTCACTGTTCACCATTCGCCAAGTGGAGGTGTGGTCGTTGCGACGAAGGCACTCCATCAAGTCACCAATAATATCACATTGAGTTTCTCTTAGGGGGGAGAGTGTAATCTCTTATTAGTTTAGGATCTTGCGCTCAAAACTGGTTGCGTAAAGGTCCGTGATTTCAATGAAGATACGGGTATGTTAAATTTAATTTGAATAAAAACTGGTACTTTTCAGAAGTTTTGTTGAAGTTCATAATATCCTGCCGTTAAATTCAAATTATATTTCTTTTTAAATTCTAAAATAAATATTAGTAGTCATTACTATAAATAATTTTAATGTATTTGATTGTAAAATCAATATTGAAACAGTCAACCGAAAACAGGCCGAATTTAACATTAAATCCAATACATTAAGAATACAGATTAGTATGCTGCTCAATTTGACAAAGAAATTTGAACAAAAAAAAAATCAAGTTTTTCAAAATATGTGTAACTGTAAACTTCTATATAAAAATGAAAAAAAAAAAACTAAATAACTTTTTTAAAATGTTTTCTTTTTTGTTCAAATGCAACTTGCAAACACTTATCTTTGATGTCTTAAAGTATGCGCTTCGATTTAAAGCGGATTTCTAACCACTACAAACAGCCATGGCCCCGCCAGGCAGACGACCGAACCCGAAACTTGTGTTACGCAGCCATTCAGGGCCCGTTTTAAAATGTCAAGTAAATGAATACATTTCGTCATTTATTTCTTCAAGATCATTTACATATTCAAGTGATGTTGAAGAAATAACTGACGAAATGTATTGATTTACTTGACATATTAAAACAGGAACCAAATCTGAGTTATCAAATAATATAGCAATAATAATTAATATAATGATTAAGGAAGTTTACTTAATTAATGTGATAATAATAATAATAATTAATATATTAATAAAATATAATATAATAATAAAAGGATGTAAGAAGTTTTAAGTATAAATAACAATAATATTAATTACTAGGTTTATTAAAGGAATATAATTATTTATCAGCTGCTTCTACTGCAATGCATTATTTGAAATTCTGCTCTGCATCAATTATTGTTTAGCAAATAACAAGACACGAGGGTTTTAATGGTTCTTTCATTGAATGCTTCCAAATGATATGGACATTAAACACTCGTTTATCAAGGGAACGAGGAATCGATATTTTATTACCATAATTCTTTGGAATCCAACAATTCAATAAAGTAATTAGTCCAAACTGTTGTTGGATTACTGGGTTCTCTAATTAATCAATTCGCTACATAGTTTAATCACTACACCTAATTTATCTCTTTTTAGGAGGTTTCTTGGGAAGAAAAACTTCCCTCTTAATTACTTCTTTTGTTTTTCTGGAAGAAAAGTTTCATTGAATTCTTTTTTAATTTCCCTGAAGCATAGCAAAAAAATAAATTTTCTAATGACTTTCAACTGGAGATGAAAAACTTTTTGGTTAGTTCTTAATTAGAGTTTATATCTGCAACAAAAAATTTTTAAATTTGTTCTTAAATGTAAAAAACAGTGGCATGTTTTTACGAAAATACGTTAAATGTGGCTAAAAAAAAAAAGTTAGTTAATATAGGTGGTCAAATGTCTAGTGTTGGGAAAAGTAATTATTTTAAAAAATTGCATAAAATTAACGTACGGTATACGATGGGTATATAATATTTGAAAAAAAGTTTTCATTTTTTACTTGAAAATAATACTTTCACTTAATAATAATACTTAAGGTTTTTAATACTTATTAAACATTAATATAATGAATATTAATGAAATATACTAATTAATACGATGACGATAATAATAATAATTAATATAATAATAATAAATAATACAATAGTAAAAGACGGCAAGCGGTTTTAAGTTTAAATAACAATAATAATAATTGCTAGTTTTTATGAAAAACATAATTTTTAGATCAAATCTCTCTTGGTTAATTGGCCTATGTACTACCTACCAATTCGTTAGCATCAGTGGAGCAACAGCCCTATGGTGACCCCAAGGCCGTGCCTGCTGGCAGATTTCTGGATAGTAAATGATTTCTTTTATGGGGTAAGGTTTTCAGCACTGCACTCAACATCCTACAGCCATATTAGACCGGAACCTACGGTTTAAATTGGATTCCGAACCACTACAAACATCCATGGCCTGCGGAACTCGAACCCGAAACCTGTTGCACCGAGCGCTAGCCACTCTCGCCCATCAGGCGTTCTCGAACAAATCTTTCTTGGTTAATACAGCCTACAGTATTATCTACCAAATTATGTAATAATAAAAATTAATATAATGAATAATGAAATATGCTAATTAATATAATAATAATAATTAACATAATATAATAGTAAGAGGCGGTGAGCAGTTTTAAGTATAAATAACAATAATAATAATTACAAGGTTTATTAAAGGAATATAATTATTTATGAGCTACTTTTATTGCAACGCATTATTTGAAATTCTTCTGTGCATCAATTAATGTTTCGCAAATAACAAGACACGAGGGTTTTAATGGTTCTTTCATTTCATGTTTCCAAATGTGGACATTAAACACTCGTTTATCAAGGGAACGGGAAATCGATATTTTATGACCATAATTCTTTGAATCCAACCATTGAGGGAAGTAATTAGTCCAAACTGTTATTGGGAACTGGATTACTGGGTTCATCTAATTAATCAATTGGCTACTCGGTTTAATCGCTACACCTAATTTATCTCTTTTTAGGAGGTATCTTGGGGAACAAAAACTTCCCTCTTAATTACTTCTTTTTTGCTTTTCTTGTTTTTTTTTTTTTTTTTTTTTTTTTGGGGGTTTGGAGGAAAAGTTTCATTGAATTCTTTTTTAATTTCCCTGAAGCATCTCAAAAAAAAAAATTTCTCATGACTTTCAACTTGAGTTAAAAAACTTTTGGTTAGTTCTTAATAAGTAAGAAGATTTAAGTATAAATAACAATAATAATAATTACTAGATTTATGAAAGTAATATAACTATCGAACAAATCTCAGTTGGTTAATAAGCCTACCAAACAGAGTAATGCTAAAAATTAACATAATGGTTAATAAAATATACTAAGTAATGTGATTATAATAATAATAATACAAGTTTTTAATACTTAATAAACATTAATATAATTAATATTAATGAAATATTCTAATTAATAAGGTAACGATAATAATAATTAATATGTTAATATAATAATAATAAATAATGCAATAGTAAAAGGCGGTAAGTAGTTTAAAGTATAAATAATAATAATAATAATAATTACTAGGTTTATGAAAGAAATATAATTACTCTCGAACAAATCTCTCTTGGTTAATAAGCATGCATTGCTAACAGGCATATAATATAACAATAAAAATTAATGTAACGATTAAAAATTAATGTGCTAATTAATATGATAATAATAATAATAATTAACATAGTAAAATAATAATATATTAATGAGAGGCAGTAAATAGTTTTAAGTATACATAACCATAAAATAACTATTAGGTTTATATAATTACTCATGTGCTACTATCGTTGCATTGCATTATTTGAAATTCTCCTGTGCATCAATTATTTCTCAAATAACAAGACACGAAGCATTTAATGGTTCTTTCATTGAATGCTTCCAAATGATGTGGACGTTAAACACTCGTTTATCAAGGGAACGAGGAATTCGATATTTTATTACCATAATTCTTTGGAATCCAACAATTCAGTGAAGTAATTAGTCCAAACTGTTGTTGGGAACCTATATTGGATTAATGGGTTCATCTAATTAATCAATTGGCTACATGGTTTAATCGCTACACCTAATTTATCTCTTTTTAGGAGGTATCTTGGCGAAGAAAACTTCCCTCTTAATTACTTTTTTTTTTTTTCCTAGAAGTAAAGTTTCATTGAATTCTTTTAATTTTTCTGAAGCATCTCAGAAAAAAAAAATTTCTATTGACTTTCAACTTGAGATGCAAAAACTTTTGGTTAGTTCTT
Source organism: Caerostris extrusa (assembly GCA_021605095.1). Lineage (NCBI taxonomy): Eukaryota > Metazoa > Arthropoda > Arachnida > Araneae > Araneidae > Caerostris > Caerostris extrusa. The sequence continues at coordinate 4,194 of BPLR01020193.1, read as the reverse complement.
AATTAGAGTTTATTTCTGCAACAAAATTTTTAATTTTTTTTTTTTTTTTTTTTAATTTGTTCTAATTCTTAAATAGTGGCTTGTTTTTACTAAAATACCTTAAATGTGCCATTAAAAAAGTAGCTAATATAGGGTGGTCAAATGTCTTGTTTTTGGTAAAAGTAATTATTTTAAAAATTTGCTTTAGATAGACGTATATATGTAGGATGTGAAAAAGAAGATTTCATTTTTTTTACTTAATAATAATACTTTTACTTAATAATACTTAAGTTTTTGATACTTAATAAACATTAATATAATTAATATTAATGAAATATACTAATTTATATGATGACGATAATAATAATAATTATAATAAATAATACAATAGTAAAAAGACCGTAAGAAGATTTAAGCATAAATGACAATAATAATAATTACTAGGTTTATGAAAGTAATATAACTCTCGAACAAATCTCAGTTGGTTAATAAGCCTACCAAATAGTGTAATACTAAAAATTAATATAATGGTTAATAAAATATACTAAGTAATGTGATTATAATAATAATAATAATTAATATAATAATAATAAATAATATAATATTAAAAGGCGGTAAGCACTTTTACTTATAAATAATAATAATAAAAATAATTAATATAATAATATAGTATAATTGTAAAAAGTGGTAAGCAGTTTTAAGTATAAATAACTATAATAATAATTACTATGTTTATGAAAGAAATATAATTACTCTCGAACAAATCTTTCTTGGTTAATAAGCCTACAGTGCTAACAGCCATATTATATAGGACTAGAAATTAATGTAAAAATGAATGAAATATGCTAATTAATATGATAATAATAATCATAATAATTAACATAGTAAAATAACAATATAATAATAAGTAGTTTTAAGTATAAATGACAATAATAATTATTATTAGGTAATAATTACTTATGAGCTACTTTTGTTGCATTGTATTATTTGAAATTCTCCTCTGCATCAATTATTGTTTCACAAATAACAAGACACGAAGCATTTAATGGTTCTTTCATTGAATGCTTCCAAATGATGAGGTTATTAAACACTCGTTTATGAAGGGAGTGAGGAATCGATATTTTATTACCATAATTCTTTGGAATCCAACAATTGAGTGAAGTAATTAGTCCAAACTGTTGTTGGGAACCTATATTGATTACTGGGTTCATCTAATTAATCAATTGGCTACACGGTTTAATCACTACACCTAATTTATCTCTTTTAGAAGAAAAACTTCCCTCTTAATTACTTCTTTTTGTTTTTCTTAGAAGAAAAGTTTCATTGAATTCTTTTTTTTTTAATTTCCTGAAGCATCATAAAAAAAAAAATTCTAATGACTTTCAACTTGAGATGCAAACACTTTTTAGTTAGTTCTTAATTAGAGTTTATTTCTGCAACACAATTTTTTAATTTGTTCTTAAATGTAAAAATAGTGACTTGTTTTTTATGAAAATACGTTAAATGCGACTTAAAAAAGTTGGCTAATATAGGGTGGTCAAATGTCTTGTTTTGGGTTAAAGTAATTATTTTAAAGATTGTATAAAATAAATATACTGTATATGTAGGGTTTGTAATATTTGAAAAAGAATATTTCCTTTTTTACTTAATAATAACACTTTAACTTAATAATACTTAAGATTTTAATACTTAATAAACTTTTACATAATGAATATTAATGAAATATGCTAATTAATATGATGAAGATAATAATAATAATTATTATTATATTATAATAATAATAAAAATAATATAAAATAAAACGAAAAGCACTTTTAATTATAAATAAAAATAATAAAAATAATTAATATAATAGTATAATTGTAAAAGGTGGTAAGCAGTTTTAAGTATCATAATTACTAGGTTTATGAAAGAAATATAATTACTCTCAAACAAATCTCTGTTGGTTAATAAGCCTACCATATTATCTATCAAGAAAGGTAATCATCATCGCGCAACAGCCCATTGTATGCCAGCACCGTCTACCTATTGTTAGATTTCGAGACGAGAGATTTTTGGTTTTATTTAATAGATCATCAGCTCTACTCCCATCGCTCATATAAGACTAGAACCTACGGCTTAAAGTGGATTCCGAACCACTACAAACATCCATGCCACTGCCGGGACTCGAAACCTAAAACAGTTTGCACCGAGCGCTAGTCACTCGGCCATCAGACCACATTAAAAATTAATATAATAATAATAATTAATGTAATTAATAGTAATAAATTATGCTAATTAATATGATGAAAATAATAATAATAATTAATAAAATAAATAATATAGTAAAAAACGCTAAACAGTTTTAAAAATAAATAACAATAATAATAATTATTAAGTTTATTAAAGAAATATAATTACTCTCAAACAAATCTCTCTTGGTTAATAAGCCTACCATAATATCTATCAAATAAGGTAATCATCATCTTCGCAACAGCCCATTGGTTGCCAAGGCCGTCTATTTACTGGCAGATTTCGAGACGAGATTTTTTGGTTTTATTTAATAGGATCGTCAGCTTTACGTCTAACTCTCATATAAGGCTAGAACCTACGGCTTAAAGTGGATTCCGAACCATTACAAACATCCATGCCACCGCCGGAACTCGAACCCTAAACCAGTTGCACCGAGCGCTAGTCACTCTGCCATCAGGCCCCACATTCCAATTAACATAATAATAAACATTAATCTATTTAATAGTAATAAATTATGCTAATTAATATGATGACATAATAATAATTAATAAAATAAATAATATAGTAAAAAGCGCTAAACAGTTTTAAGAATAAATAACAATAATAATAATTACTAGGTTTATTAAAGAAATATAATTACTTAGGAGCTACTTTTGTTGCACTGCATTATTTGAAATTCTCCTGTGCATCAATTATTGTTTCACAAATAACAAGACACGAAGCTTTAAATGGTTCTTTCATTGAATGCTTCCAAATGTTGTGGACATTAAACACTCGTTTATCAAGGGAATGGGGAAACGATATTTTATTACCATAATTCTTTGGGATCCAACCATTGAGTGAAGTAATTAGTCCACACTGTTGTTGGGAACTGGATTACTGGATTCATCTAATTAATCAATTGGCTACACGGTTTAATCACCACACGTAATTTATCTGTTTTTAGGAGGTATCTTGGGGAAGAAAACTTCCCTCTTAATTACTTTCTTTTTTTTTTTTTTTCCTAGAAGTAAAGTTTCATTGAATTCTTTTAATTTTTCTGAAGCATCTCAGAAAAAAAAATTTCTAATGACTTTCAACTTGAGCTGCAAAAACTTTTTAGTTAGTTCTTAATTAGAGTTTATTTCTGCAGCAGAAATTTTTAATTTGTTCTTAAATGTAAAAATAGTGGCTTGTTTTAAGAAAATATGTTAAATGTGGCTTAAAAAAAGTTATCTAATATAGGGATGGTCAAATGTCTTGTTTTAGAAAAGTTATTATTTTAAAAAATTTCATAAAACAGACAAACGGTATGTGTAGAGTATATAATTTTCATTTCTTTACTTCATTTAAAACTTGTGATTTCTTATTGGAAATGTGAACTCTGTGTGTTATTCTTTAATGCTTCGGAGAACATAAGCTTAGATTTCAATTATTGTTATGTTTTTCATAACACAATTTTATAAACAAGGTACAAAGATTCAACAAAACATTCTTGGGTTTAAATATGTATCTTTCGTTCTGCCTTTGTTTTGTACTGAATTCTGCCTACGTTCAATAGTTAGTTCGTTCGCCATTCTGTGCGTAGTAGTTAGTGCAAGCTAGCTTTGTTCTGCAGTTATTGATGCAAAAACAACTATGTTCTGTAGTTAGTAATGCAAGATAACTACATCTGTTATTATTGATGAAAGATAACTACATCAGTTATTAAGAAGAAATATGCAGAAATATTAGAAGAATAAGAAGAATAATGAAAGAAATATAGTTACTCTCGAACAAATCTCTCTTGGTTAATAAACCTACAAAATAATGTAATAATAAAAATTAATATAATTAATATTACTGAAATATGCTAATTAATAAATAATACAAAATTTAATAAATAATGTAAAGCAAAAGGATAAGCAGTTTTAATTATAAATAATAATAATGAAAATAATTAATATAATAATAAAATATAATATTAGCCAGGCAGTAAGCGAGTTTAACAGCACGTACGTAACC